>VCCN01002572.1:1049042-1062489 GCA_006491835.1 Architeuthis dux
ATAAGAAAGTGAAAAATACAATAACGTACAATGTACATAAATTGTTTATGAAAGAATGTCTAAAATATTTTCCATTGCAAATTCATTTTGGGATCCGTACCTATGTACAAGTACCATCTCAAGATAGTGACACATCTCCAGTTGCCAACTCAAAAAATATTCTTGTGCTAGTTAATTTTGTTATATAACCAAAAGTTGCCAAAGCAACACCAAAAGCACACTAACAGTTTTCAAAAATAGCCAATAGATGGCTAAAAAAGGCCAAATTGTTTAAGCGCAAATGTGCTAATTTAGCGCTTTTGTACTGCCAAAACAAGAAACATGCTGAACCTAGCATGAAATGCACTAAATCGCAATGGAATTCTGACTGGCTCGTATGTAAATATTAGGATACTATACTTACATTTTATGTTTTAAAGATTCTATGTGCCTTTTTAATAAATTCAAAAGATGCCTTGATTGAAATAAATTATTACTAAATTGAGTTCTTTGATTACTAATTGGCATCCTTGGTTAAGCACAAATGATTTTCTAGAAGGAGTTATTCAATGGATTGAGGCAAAATATAACTAGATGCATTTAAATAGATAATTCCCATATTTCAAGCTTTTTGCTGGCATTTATCTGGCCCACCATCCACTCATTAATATGCAATCCGGCCCGCAGAGGCAAAAAGGTTGCCGACCCCTGAACTAAAGTAATGAATATAATTGGTATAATAATTTCATTTCACTTACTTGTATTGCTAAGCACACACACTCTGTGAGTATTGTACACAGCTGAATTTATCATCTATTACAAAATGGATAACCCTGCATATTCTTTAAAGAAACTAGCTTTTATAATAATTTCCCAAAATTGATTCTATTTTGCTTTTAACAATTTTAACCTGTAAAAAGTTCCTTAAAATTTAAACCTAATAAATTTTTTGATTCAGATCAAAATGTAATATCTGTTCTTCTTTGGGAGCACAAAATACATACATTTTTATTTGCTAATGAAAAACAAATATTTGTCCATATGCAAATTTAGGATGTTAGCCAAACTTTCCTAACATATTATAATAGAGATTAAAAGATAGAATTGATAGAAGAATTCCATTTTGGATGCATTGTTTAGTAAAAACTTTTCTTTAGAATACTGAGAAACATATAAACAATCATTATATATTACTTGTACACTGTAAATTTTACTACACACATGTAAGTAGCTTTTTTACTCATTTCTTTGAAACTTATTTGGAGTCTTTAAGTCTGCATGATATTCAGCATCCTTTTTGCTGGAAAGCTTTGTTGGTGTATATGACAAACTGCAGACAGCAAACACTTCCATTTAAAGCCATTAGTATCATAAGAATATTCTATTTATTCATTAAAAGCAGTAGAAAAGAAGGAGCAAAACATATTAATATGTTTTATGTTCTTTATTTAAATCTATTTTTTAAATTATTACAATAGGCTTACTATTATTATTACTACCATTCTATTCCCTCTCCTTTCTCTGGAAGCCTTTTGTAATATTTATTTTATGGAGAATGCATACATGCCTGTGGCAAGTCTGCTTAATAATTCAAACTCAGAAGCTATTTTAACCAGCCTGTTTCCTTACTTGATCATGATCATTAAAAAAAAAAGGATGCAGCATTATTTAAGGAGGTCATCTACTGTTGAGTACTGAAATAGTAACTTTAATGTTTACTGGAGACATATAGATTCAGCTCAGTGGTTATGCCATATTAGGTTGTAGCATACACATTGTAAACTGCCGGGAAGAATTTTCTTGTATGCAACTTGTATTTCTATAGTTAACTCTACCATTGTTCAGATTTATTTCTCAATCAACTTATTAATTAATTAAGTAATTAAGATTCTCCTCTGTAAGTAATGGGCTACTGAAACCACATGCTTCTGTTAAAGTCTTTATTTAGACCCCCCCCCACACACACACCCTTTGTGTCTGTATGTCTCACAGAGTAATGGCACAGGGTATTAACTCCTTATTCCTAATTCCTGATAATTCTCATGTCAGACAACTAAATAAATATTTAGTAAAAAAGAAAAAAGAAGCCTGAAATTAGGAGAGGAGGATTAAGACTTAATCTTGTCAGAATTAATGAGTTTAATCCAGTTTATTCCCAATTGTTCAATTTGATCTCCTTCAAAATAATATAGTATTATGCTGTTGGTCGATCATAGGTTTGGATCAGACATTTATAACATCTACAGTACAGTCCTATGTGTCATCAATTCTTCGGTTATATTTCTTGTATCTCCAGAAAGGATGTGAATAAATATAACCCATAATTTAATCTGTTTTTCTGGTGCCCACTATTTATTATTACAACCTCTATTTGTTATTAGAAACAGACAACCAAAACTGTCAACATAGGTTTCTTCAGTTCTTAAGTTGGCCTGTCTGTCTGTCTGGCTATCTATATATCATGTGTACAGGCTGCACCAATGGACCTAAAGGGCTGAAAATTTCAACATTTGCTCCTTATTATGTATAGAAAAAACGTTTTTTGTGTTTTTTGAAAATTCCCCCCACCCATAATAGGTTTTTAGTGGGAGGAGGGGTTCAATTTAGAATGTAAGTTTATGCTAAATTGATCACTCTTTTGTGTCTGCTTGTTTTTTGAAAATTCAGACTTTTTTGCCCAACAAAATGAGAGAGATGTAATGTATTCATTGATCATCCCTTTTTCCAATTTGTAATTGATTACTCCCAACATGGCATGCTGCCAAAAAACGTTGGTCACGTGATGGTTTTGGTTGAGTGACCAACCAGACCTGTTTTAATTTATTTGAGACATCATCAAGTTTCTTAAATAATATTCTTTGGGTATCTAACAACAATTGAAGAAATTGTTGTTAGAAATATCTAAATTGGAAATAAATCTAAATTAGATATAAAATATCTAAATTGGCAACACTAAAAGAAGTAACCAAAATAATTTGAAGCCGTAGTTTCATATGACAGACAGAAAATTATTTTACATAACAATTACTAGGGTGGCCATCTCCAAACTTCCAAAAAGGGAGGACATCCTAGCCCTGAATTCCCAATCTGGGGTCCGCAGAGCCCTGGAAGTCCACAAAAGGCCCCTTCCAAATATAAACCTTCTGAACAATCACTGCCTTAGTTTTACTAAACTTCTAAAACATTATTGAAAAAAAGTGACATTTTGTATGTTTGTAGAATAATGTGTTTCTCCTTTACTTGTAACTTATGAAATGTAACTGTTTATAACTAAATATTTATTCAGCATTTTATCATAATATTCTTCTAATAAAATTAAAATTCTTGTGATTCATCTGTTTGTCCAGTTATTCTTGTCTCACTTTCTCTCTCTGTCTATCCACTTGTATTTAATAAACGTGACATTATAGCGGATTAAATTAATATAAGCTTAGTAAACATTTATCTTTCAATGAATGCCTCTGTTTAGTCTGCTGGTGACAAAAATAAGATTCTTATTTGCTACAGAATCATTGCTTGCTAAGTACTGTTTAGAAACAGCATAACTTATATAAATGCTAATATGCCCCCATTCATTCTTTTATATTTATCTTTTGATCTATCCATCTGCCATTTTATATTTGTTGCTTCCTTCTCCCTCTTTCTCTTTCTTTGTCTTCTGCTAGACTAGAAAAATAGAAAATAGTACCAATGAAATATGACCATATATGAAAACATGTTTGTTAATGAGAGTTCAACACTTTTGGACACAAAAATACCCGGACATTTGTTGCAGTTATTCAGGAAGCCTGTAGAATTTTTTTCTTCTTCAAGAATTTGTTCTTTATAAAAAATTAAATAAAAAGGAAATAAACGAAAAACAAAAAAAGTGAGCAAGCTCTATTCTGATGCCTCGTGAATGTGTCATTTAAATGAGTAATTAATTTCAAAATAGGAAACATGCATACAAAACAGTTTTGTTGGAATCTTGTATAATACTTTATTTATACATACTTAACATCTTGAATAGTTTGCATTTCTGAAAAATTGCAGAATAATATGTGAAGCATATTTTTGTATTTAAATAAAAGAATATGCAAAAGATATTTGGCAATTTGATAAACTGTGATTGCCACAATCTTGTTCATAAATTAAAGGGAGAAGAAAATGAAAAAGAAATTGATATTACATTGAACCATGTAAAGATCAAATTTCATTGTCCTGTCTGACATTGTTTGGCTCTGAGTTGAGCTTCAGCCAATTATTTTGATTATATCATTGCTCTGACCTGAAATGGACCAATGAGATTATTTGCTGGAGAATAGAAATGAGAGGATTACTTAAGATTAACTTCTATTCATCAATGTGAATATCACCTGATTTGAACTCTTATGCATTTATCTTGTCTATCTATCTATCTATCTATCTACAGAGGTGGCACGTGAGACCCCAGACCCCACAACCACGGGGGGGGGGCCCTCTGGGGGCACAATATATCCAAGGAACCCTGAAAAATGTAAAAAATAATGTAAAAACAATGTAAAAAATAATGTAAAAAATAATCTAGAAAAAATTTACAGGGGGGCACAGTCATACCTAGCGGTGCCACTGCTATCTATTTACCAATCTACCTATCTACAGTTAGTGTCAGAATTATTCGCCCCCACTGAATATTCGTATATTTTCTAAGGAAATGCGAATATTTGCAAGTACTTACTGAATATGCCATAGATAGTTTATTTTGTATTTAGTCGTGAATAATTTGTGAATTCTTTAGAAGGTTTGATCTATTATATTCATAGTTATAGACTTTTCTAAAAATTGGTGCAGTCCAAAATTATTCACCCCATATGGAAATTATGGAATAATGTTGCTCTATGGTAATTGTAATGTCTTTTTTTCTCAATTTGAGATTTAATACAAGCACCCTTTGAAAAAGAAATACTATTGACCTGATTCTATAAAATACTAGAAGGTTCTGAATAAGACAATATGTGAGTGCCACGTACCGTGGTAACTCAATCGTTCTGCAACCATGGCCAAGACTGCTGAACTTGACAAGAAGCTCTGAATGAAGATAGTTGATGCATACAAGCAAGGTGATGGATATACAGCACTTTCCAAGCATTTAAATGTTCCTAGATCGACAATTCGGAGCATTATCAAGACGTACAATGAGACTCATTGTGTTGAGAATAAGTTAAGGACTGGCAGAAAATGGTTAATCTCTGAGAGAATGGAAAGGAAAATTGTTAGAGATGTCTCGAAGAATCCTTACTTAGTGACAATGATGTAAAGACATCTGAGGACATATAAAAAAAATGACAAGTATCAAAATAACCAGAAAAATTTTGTAAATAAAAACTGATAAAATTGGGTAGAGAAGAGTTTGAACAAGTGTTAAAAGCAACTAGTATGACTTATTAGCAAGTAAAGATCAGAACCCTTAAACCTGGTGCCTTTTTCTGTCCTCCTCACCGCTCTTATGTTGCTGAAGAATTTCCTGTTACAACCAGAATATCTTAGTAAAGAATTAACAAATTACAGCTATTCAGAGCATAACTATATGTCTCTAAATATCATGTGGTATTGTTTTTTGATCAGTTTGGGGAAGTGAAGAAAACCAATGAAATTCTAGGTTGAGCAGGAGTTCAAATGGGAGAAATATTTTTGATTTAGATTAGGATGCACTGAATATCATTCCTGATGTTACAATTTGTAGTAAGCAGATGATTCCCATCATTGTGATGGAAAGAAAACCCAAGTGCTGGGGTTACCAACATGGCTGTTGTGCTCATGTACAAACATTAACAAATCAGCATACAAATATTAATAACCTTTCAAATCAAGAAGAAATCCATGAAAACCTAAACTAACCTTGTGCAAACTTTCAAGATTCTTGGCAAGGAATGATGAACTAAAGAGGAAAAAATTAAAAACAATTTCATTAACTTGTTGAACATTCACTGGTGGAAAACAGCATTGAGCCTAAAACACCATATTCATGAAAAATATATCATTCAAAGCAGTGGTGTAGCAAGGGTTCTCAGCACCTGGGGACAAAGACAGCACCCGGGTGCAGTTACACTACATCTTAGGGGACGGCATAATTATTAATTAACAGGCATTATAAGCCAGAGGAAATTTTGCACCCCTTCATGCCTGCACCTGGGGGGTGACTGCCCCCTCTTGCACCCCTTTTGCTATGCCCCTGATTCAAAGTCTAACCTTACTTTGACGGACAAGATTGCCAGAAATGTTTCAATTGAAAATTAAGTACATTCCTATTGAGTAAATGTTATATAGACAAAAAGATGCTGCAAGATGGATTAGAAAGGGTGTTGCTGGTGGGGGATAATTGAGAGCCAGAATTAGCTAAGATTACTGGCTACCTCAGATAATGAACAACACTACAGCCAGGTAATTAGATGTAAGTTTAATGGAATTTTTTCAGGAGAGCAATGAACAAAATTGTCAAGGTAGAGGCATGTTGTGGTACTGTCAAGTACCTTCCCCGCAGAGGCTTAATACTGTAGGAAGAGCAGACCAGTGTGTGAGGCTTTCCAAATCAACTTGGCCACTTTATTGACCAGAGTAAAAGAACTGCTAATGGAGCAGTTTGACAACTATTTAGCTGACTTCCCCCACTTGACAGCAAATGGAGTGGGTGGCTTTAGTGTGTGATAAAAAATTTCAAAGTCAAGGAAGCACTAAACAAGACTTAGCAAATCTCTGGATTTTGATGGTCTACC
This sequence comes from Architeuthis dux, assembly GCA_006491835.1. Lineage (NCBI taxonomy): Eukaryota > Metazoa > Mollusca > Cephalopoda > Oegopsida > Architeuthidae > Architeuthis > Architeuthis dux. Next base: position 1,055,753 of record VCCN01002572.1, read on the forward strand.
TCATGAGCTTTACTTACAACTGTCACACATATTTGTACCTATTTTAATTTGTATATATTACAAAGGACAATGTGTGTATATTACAAATGACAATTTGTATATATTACAAACGACTTACCCCTAAACGTATTCCTTGACAGATAACCAGTAATGTTGTGATTGTCACTTGAAAAAGAGAAAAACATGCCACACCAACCATTAAGTGAATCACTGTAATATGTCTGGTAGCGCTGAGACAATTATATAAGAATCCAAAAAGACCCCCACCCCACCCAATTTCTGTTTTTGCAAAAAAAAGATTTTAAAACATTTCTGCAACCCCAATAATCTTCATCGGACCTCCAGAGGTGTCTTGACTCTGATTTTGAGAAGCCCTGGTTTACAATGCTGCATCTAATAAAAAATAAATAATAAAAAATTACTATCAACTTTTGGACCTGATTTTGCATGCTAAAAAACAGGAAAGGGGCGCATGTGTGCATGTGTGCATGTGTGTATATCTCTACTACTGCTACTATTGCTTTTTTTCACAGATATTTTTTTAGAAGCTGTCTACAAGGTGTACTCATTCACATTTACAAGATTCTATGCCAAAAGGTGCATCCGGTAGCACTGACACAAGATTAAAAGAGTCCAGAAAACCCCCTAAAATTTCTAATGTTTTTAGAAGATGTCTAGTGGGGTACTCATGCAAATTTTCAAGGTTCTAGGCCCAAAGGTGTGTCTGGTAGTGATGAGAAAACAAAAACAACTGAGTGAAAAGGGAAGATTACCTTGCGACTTTTCTTGTTTGGTCTATGATCATGGCTATGGTCATTCAATTGGTAGAGATACCCTTGAAACCTTTGGACAAATAACTCTGCTAAACATGGATTTAAAACTATTAACTGAAGTGTTGTTGATCCACTTGCAGACTGTACTTGAGAGTTTAGTCAGCCTTGAGCAAATGTTTGTCGTAAAAAGTCGGTTAATTCAAGACACTTGGTCCATTTGTTAATAGAAAAAGTAAAAGCAAACTCAAGTGCAATCTTGATAAATCTGGACCAATGAAAAGCATTCAATATAGTGAACCATAATTTTGTAGAAACTGAAGTTTGCAGATTTTTGATTTTAGATCTCTCTCCGTTAGTGGTACAAGTAAACAAAGTGAGCTTAGGATCTTCAACGGGGCTGTGCACTCTGATTCATGTTTTACAGACTTACACTGTAGTCCTCTTTGAGAAACGTGGATGAATTTGGACCTGCGGGTGTTGAGCTCCTTGATAGCAGCTGTGGCTTGAATTCCACGTACACTGATGACTGTGTTTTCTATTGAATTGATCTGAAGCGGCAATGATATGTGAAGAGAGGAATGAATTCTGCTCTTTTGTTCATAAAGTGAGGAAATAAAGTAAACATTCAGTAGCCTAAATATTGGCTTTTCTTTTCATCCAATACCTGAGTATCTAAAAGAACACTCTCCTTTACATTCACAACCCATTTTCTTTTTTTCTACTTCAGTGTTTACATGGTTTACTCACCCTTGGAGTTTGGGTACACTGTCTTCTTTTCTAGTCTGTCCTTGTTTGCTCAATTTTTAGACAACAGATGGGTTTGGAAAAGGTTGAGCCAATAATTTTGTTTGAACCATCTGCAACCCACTATCAAACGTGACATATTTTATTTGTCCAAAGATTTTGGATTGTATGGGTAACATCAATTAAGAAACATACATATATATTTTGGAAGAAGGACTTCTTCCAATATTTACTGATAGTTATTTGAACAAAAACTGCATCTTTTTCATAGAGGATGGAACTCCATGCTATACAGCAAAAAAGACTTGCGAATCACAGATCCAAAAAGATTGAAAATAAATCCCATTGAACATATATAAGCCATTTTAGATTGTGAAATAAGGAAAATGTCCAGAAAAACTTCTACAAAAGAAAATTTGCTTCATGTTTTCAGTGCAGTCTAGAAAATAGCGGATTTGATAAATTCAGTTCTTGAAAATCTGCTAATGGCAACTTCATCAGATTTCAATTTGCATAATCAAATATTCTTGAATTGTGTAGATCATTGAATAAAGGCTTTTGTTTGAAAATAAATGTGTCTATTTATTTTTGTTATGTCTTTGTACCTGTTCCACAAAATTTACCTCTTCTCACTGGTGTTTTAATACAAATCCCATCTTATCTACAAATCTCATTTATCATTAGATCTTTCTTCGGTCTAGGGCAGGTACAATTCATAGATTATTGGATAATGTCAGGTAACAGATAATAGAACTACATATTTTCTGGAAGGTATGGATTCTCATCAATATTGTATTTTTGTTTGCCTTTTATACTTTCTTTCTCAGTTATCATTGTTTTCTTTATTTTCTTTATTGAGGATATGAATATGAAACAAGGCTACAAACAAAATGCTATTGCTAACTTGGTCAGAATGGACACAGAGTATTAAACAATGCCTACTTTATGTGGGAAATTATGCAGCTGTAGGAATAGGGGGAATAACTAATTTGTTGTAGGAGGGGTTATCAGAAGGTTGTAATTTGTAAGGGATGTAATAGATGTTAAAGAAGGGAGAAGGAGGTCACGTGGTCAAAAAAGGAAAGGCCATCGGCCATATTGGTTTTTGGCAGTCAATACAAACAAAGGAAAATATAAAGAATCACAACAAAAGGCGTCAGATTTAAAATGAAAAAAGGTTGTATTTAATAAAAACATTGAATTGTAAAGGGTACAATAAAAAGGAATACACATATATGTAAAAGGAGTTAGAGTGAGAGGTTTTGTGAGGAAGAGTTATTGTAAAAAAGGGGTTTTCTGCCTTTATCCTTAGGTGATAATTGTGCCTAAGGATGCCTGCTCTCAGCAAAAGAAATCGGATGTTAAGAGAAAAGAAGGAGAAGATGCCAGGCATGTAGGAAAAAGAGTTTCTAATCAGGATGACATTTTAAGGAGTTGCTCCGCTAAACCTGATGTTAACAGAAACTTGTCATCAGTGGTCATTGTAAATTATCGAAAGGGCCTATATTTGAGGCATTCATTCCTAGTTGTGGCGAAAAGAAATGTAGAGAGAATGACCAAAGATTTTGAAGTAAGAAGAGACAGCATTTGAAGAAATGTCCATAGTTAAAAGTGGGCCCTAGGCGACCCAAACATTAAGTGGAAAAAGGAAGAGATATTTTACATGCCAGAAGGAAGCAGACACAGGTGAATGAAGCACTGCAAGGCTACAGGCTACAAAGGCCAAGATAATTGTAAAACAAGGGTTTTTATACTCGTGCTGACATCATGAAAAAAGGAAGCTAATACTTAGTTTCGTTCTTCATAGGGTTCAGAGCTGGCCCCGTCGAGGTGACAAAGCCAGCTTGATATTTTTAACCCTATTTTAATATGACCGCTACACAGCTTATATTTTTGGATATTTGTTTGTATTTGCTTATAACTTAAAAAAGAAGTTCAACTGTATCAAACCCACAGGGAAATATCATTGTGGTTATATAAAATAGCGTTAATATGAAATGGAACAAAGAAATAGCTTTAAGTAACATTTAAAATTACATCACATCAAGGCCAGCATTTTCCATTCAGACTAACAAACTAAATGTGGAGGTCAGATTCCTTACAATATAAATGATTAGCTGATCAGACACTTCCTTAATTTTTTATGAGATTTGAAATAACTGGTATTTGTAAGATATGGTATTATAAAAGTTGATTTTCATTATTATAAAATGGAAAATCATCTTTCTATAATCCTACTGAATTAATCCTACTTACCTACCATACTTAAACCTGGGGCTTGATAGACATATGAACTAAAATGGGTTTTGGAGTAAAATCAGAAATTGTTTGCTATAAAAATAATTTCCTTTTATGGATTATTGTATTTTTTTTGTACATACACTAATAATAATTATAATCCTTCTCTTTCATAATTATTATCCAGGTTAAGTCATATAAGTAATAAAATACGTATGAAATATTTGATTTTTTGTTGTGTGGCTAGAAATATGGCAATTAAGTTACACAGAAGGATCCAGTGTGATGCTTACAGCAATATGCATTTTAAATGTAAGATTAACTCCAATTCTTTGGAAACACCTAATGCAGGATTTATTGAAATTTTAACCATACATGACTCATTTTTGGCTATAATGTGGCCATTTAGCTCGAGTGTAACAGATGGGTCAGACAGAGGCAGAGGAGAGTAGTTAGACCAAACGAATTATACACCTGACGAAGGCTGAAGAATGGATTGGCTGAAACATTGTGATAACAACATCAAAAACACAAAGAAGGAGTTCAATTATCTAAACAAATCTTGGAATGTTAAGGAATCTTCTCAAAGTCATATACAAGAAAAAATAGTAGATACTACACAATATACACCCAGTAGTGTATTTAGGGTGTGGCAGGTATGACACGTGCCCTGGGCGCCACTTGAAGGGTATGCCACTAAGTAGTTTCTATAAAAGCCAGGTGAGCTATCTTTGGATAGTGAAAAAAGAATTTCCTTCAGATGTAGGTTCTTTTTCATTATCATGGGTGAGAAGCACTAGGATGGCCAGATTGTTAAGCCACTTATATAAATTATTCTGTGAAAATATAGTGCTGTGAGTACCATGTCCCCATACCTCACAGTACCACTGCTCAGAGCTAACTTGCAATAAGACCATTCTCCTGCACAAACTAAAGAGTTAGTCTGACATTTTGTGCATAATCTATGAAATTTAATGTTCTTATTAAAAGAGTATCTTTCACCAGTGGTCCAGAATGAATTCATCCAGATGATGACACCCACTGATCACCAGAGTTTACTGAAAAGCATTTGTAAGCTCATGTTTGACTCAACTCTTGATCACACATGATATTTAGAGACATATGGTTGTGCTCTGAGTAGCAGTGGCAACGGACCAGAGGGTGCTAGGGGTGCTATAGCCATCCCTCAATTTTGATTGGGGAGGCTGAACCACACCTGGAATTCTGATGATCATAGTACAAACTAGCTTTTTCAACATCATTATGTAATATCAGGCGACTGTTTTAGCCATCTCTGGAAAAATATTGGGCCTCGGCCCTGCTGAGTTGCAGCAAATTTGCTAATGTTTTACTTAGATTGTAGCAAATGTTTCATTCTAAATTGTAGCTGAAGTTTTTGCAGGTTTAAATTTCTTCAGCAACCCAAAACTGAGTTGTGAGGAAGATAGTTGAAGTGACAACAGTTATAAGCATTCAGACCATTACCTAATACTAATATCTATGGTGCTTAATGCAGTCATCAAATCTCAATTTGTTTCATGAATATCTCAGGGACCTCCACTGGGGTTTTAGGGGATTTTTAGTATGTATATCATTATACCATTAACTATCGCTGACAAGGAAATCAGCTTGTTAGAATTGATTTTAATGTTTGGACCTAATGCTCCTTTCTCTACTCATTCTGATTAGTTTTCTGTTACAGAATCTTTTGCTATCATTTTAATAGTTCATTTTCTGTGGATTCTTTAAAGTCCTGTGGTAACAGGAACGTTTTACCTTTCTCCTTTTTTCTTTTTATCCCATTACATTATCCCTATTTTCCTCTTCTTTTTGTCTCTCTTTCTTTCTTTTATTTCATTCCCTTGTGCCCATTTCATGTTGTCTTCTTTACAATTATCACCCCTTCTCTGTCTCACTCTTCTCTGTCTTCCTTTCTCTTGTCCTCTTTAACTGTTCAGGACTGATTAGCAAATAAACTGCCAAATACAATTTCCAGACTTTAATGATATTCCCTAAAGAGCCTCTAAATTGTTACTAAACTAGTTTATCTGCTAATGGATATCCCAGCAGACTTGATGGATGATGAAATGATTAACCTTTCAACTTAAGAATCCTTAGGGGAAAAAGATTTCTAAAAGATCATAGCCCTACTTCTAAACAAGAGAAACTGCTAGATTACAAATTAAACTTTATCTCCCAGAGCTCTGAATTTATCTGTATCTAAAAATTTAGTTGCTTACATCCATAATTTCTTTTAGGGTTCCATGGGAATGAAATATTTATTTGGATTCTTTGTGAGTTTTTATTGGCTTTCTTCTGATGCAAAAAGCTGCAGTAAATAGTAATGTGCTGGAAGTTGCTCAAAAGAAATTACATGAAGGTGACTGGTAATTAGACTAGTTAAAACACCAAGTTAAAACTGGTAGTGATGAAGATATTAGTACAAAAGAATTCTTCAACAGGTGAAATAATTATCCCTATCACCATTATCAGTTTTTCCTTGGGTAGTATTCTTTTAACGAGTATGCTAAAGAAAAAACTTTAAAAGTCTCAGTATTTTTTTTGCTTTTAATTTACTTGTATCTTTACTTGGTGAATTATCAGTCCTTTCAATTGTAAAAAAAATCATGTCTGTCCACTACGAATCAAGTTCATGTGACAAACAGGCAATAAAGGAAAAAAAAGAAGGAAAATAAAGAAGGAAAAAAAGAAGGAACAAAAGAAGTAAATGTTTGTAAATAGATTTTGCTAGGATAGTAAAAACTATTCAGAACTTCTTTCTTGTCTCTGGTTACTGTGACTATTGTCTACACAGATATTTACACACACACACACACACACACACATGTATACACAGATGCGCAAACACATGATTAAAAATATTCATCCACATACATACAAAGCATATATAGTATATATCAGCAATTTTAGCAATTTGTTATCTGTTTTTGTGTGAGATTAGGATATATATATTATTTATAT
>VCCN01002572.1:1068499-1096511 GCA_006491835.1 Architeuthis dux
TCTTCTTCTTCTTCTTCTTCTTCTTCTTCTTCTTCAATCCTCTCAATGTTGGTTGAGTGACTGACCCAAGATAATGGATTGAAGCCAAAGACTTTCTATCCTGAACTTTTGTGCCCTTTCCATAGCTTTCAACAGCATCAACTGGAGAGGCAGTGAAGAGTGCATTCGCCTCTTGTACTTTGCAAAGGAAACCAGAACTGAGGATTCTGTTGGCTGCTATCAAAACTGATCGAGGAATTTTGATGTTGGGGTTAGAAGAGAACAATGAAGCAGATTAGGAAAGAAATGGAGAGATGAAAAGGGTCAGAGAGAGAGAGAGAGAGAGAGAGAGAGAGAGAGAGAGAGAGAGAGAGAGAGAGAGAGAGAGAGAGAGAGAATATCAAGTTCAAAAATTTTCTGTATTGTTCAAAACCGCACTATTCAATGTCTTATTATAATTTAATGTGTTTTTTCTTCAGCTTATACTTAATTATATTAATTTGTACAGCAATACCGTAACCATACACATCAAAACCACTCTATTCAAGGTATTCCTGTATATGGTTTTAAAGCTCAGAGTGCTAAATAAGCTTTTTCCCCCTCTTAACACCCAATAAATAATTTCTAACTTTGCTACACTTGACCCATAAGGATTTTGAGAAAGAAAGCAAAACCAATCATTTGTAAAACTGTAACCTTTTTAATAGAATTATGTAAATTCATTTATTTGAAATATAACCTTTTATAGTAGATACATAATCAATAGATGTGTGTTTTCTTAAATTATATAATTATATGATTATTGTTGTTTTATTTTTTTTTATTGAACATACAGAAAAAGATGAAGACAGTTTTTATTGTGAGAGAAAGAAGAACAGGAAAATTATGAAAGAAAGAAAGAGAGAGAGTAGAGAGAGAGAAAAAGGTCAATATTGACAATCACTGAAAAACAAGAGGAGGAAAGAAAACGAAGAGAAAAAAGGAAATAAAGAGAGAGGTGGAGAGAGAAAGATACAGTGAAAGAAATGCTTGAATGAAGGAAATAAAGAAACTATTGAAAGAAAAGTATTGAATGAGACAACAATGTTTTACTATTAAAGAAAAATGAATGAAGAGTTTTAAATAAAAGATGATTGTTTGGTGGATATGGATTAAGTTTCTAATGTAATGCTTTACATTAAAGAAAAAAAAATTAGACTGGAATGTTTTATTCCATTTAACATGTTCTTTGTGTTTATCACCTGGTAAATAATATACGTGTGCTAAAATAATTCACATTTGATTGTTTTATACACATGTGCATACATACACACACACACACACACACACACACACACACACAAATATGTGATACTTAATAGAATATTCTTTGACAGCAGGTAGCTATCCACACTGTCAAAATTTAGTACATAATTTGAAATGTATTTGATTAAAAGTAAGTACATATGTGTTAAGATTAACCATTATTCTAATTAACTCTTCCAGCTTTCTTAGTCTGTTCAGCAAGGCTTGTTATACTATTCTTCATTTTATAAGGTCACTATGGCTAATCTTCACCTACAATATATGACCTTACTCTTCAATGTTGATGGCACATTATTTTTCTTATCTCCTGAAGCTGTTAATAAGAGAAGACACTTGAAGCATTTGGAAAGTAAAATTGATTAACATAATATTAGAAACCGTCAACCAAAACTGTCATCAAAACTGTCAACATAGGTTTATTCAGTTTTTAATTTGGTCTGGCTGGCTGGCTATGTATGTATGTATCATGTGTGCAGGCCGCACCAATGGAGGTCTGAAAATTTAAACATTTACTCCTTATTATGTCTAGAAAAAACTTTTGTTTTTGTTTTTTGGAAATTCCCTCCCAAATAGGTCTTTAGTATGGTGTTCAATTTACAATGTAAGTTTATGCTAAATTGGTCCCTTAGTTTGTGTTCTGCAGCGTTCAAACTTGTTTTTGAACATTCAGACTTTTCTCATTGATCACGACCCAACACAAAGCGAGAGAAGTAATTTATTCATTGTCTTTTTTCAATTTTTTAATGAATCACCCCCAACACAGAATGCTGCCAAAATACGTTGGTCATGTTACGGTTTCTATTGAGTGACTAACCAGACCTGTTTTTGTTCTTTTTTAAAAAATATTATTCAAAACAGATTCATGCCTGAGTTAATAAACTGATATTCTGTTGAGTTGGAGCTGAGACAGTTAATAGACAAGGTACCACTGATTTGAAAGGACCAAATGGTTTCCATCCTGGTTACTAGCAATTATTGTTATTTTCTTTAATGCCATTTAGTATTCCGATTTCTCTGTCATGTCCCACTGCTAATCTTCATGACTTAGTCCTACTATGTTCCAGTGGAACCCAGGAAGCATAAGCCTCTTACACATGAACCAATTCTATATATGAGTCTCAGTCTCCAAAGAGAAATGAATTAAATCTTTTGAAGATTTTGATATCTTCAAACAGACTGAGAGATAACCACCTAAGAAAATTAATCTATACATATAAAAGCCAAATATGCAAATGAGTATGTGCGTTTGTAGGGTTGCATGATGTTTGGTTATCTGTAGTGTCTGCTAGCTGAGATCCTACAACTCATAATGGACTGGTCCAAATGAGATAGATTGCACAACGAATAATAGAATTAAAGGGTGGAAAAGTGAGATATGCCATTGCCATATCAAAGTACACCGACCAAATTCAACAGACAACCTGTGTCTGTCAGTGCAACAATGTCCTTTCGACTTCCTTTGATGTAGCCAGCACAGTGAAGAAGAAGGGAAAAGGCAGTTTCTAGCCAAAAATAGTAATAAAAAAAAAGTCAAAATGGTTCAAAATTTAAATATGGTCAAACCAAAAAGTTCATTTTTAAAAAGGCTAGATTTGTCAAATTTGGCCATCAACTTTATTTTTAAAGAAATAAGTTTTATTTTTAATAAAATAAGTTTCTTTCTATGACTTTTTTTTCATACCATATGATGTCAGTGGTGACCTTTTTTAAGTTAAGTCTTTCAAAAAACTTAAAATTAGGATACTTGAATTAATAATAAAAATGAAATCACTTTTGGCTCCTTATTGCCGATCCATACATAAAAAAACCCTGTCATTTTTTACGGGTATCCCTGCTAGTAAATAAATAAATAGTAAATATGGTGGCAAAAGAGAATAAGGGTATTGATGCTGCACAAGTCTCATTCCCTATAATTCACATTCAACTTTTTATAGACCTAAAATGAAAATCATACTAAAATTAGTGATTGCTTACCACCAACCAACCAGCAAATTAATATTTAGATACATAAATATGTATACCATGTGTGTATCACAGGTTTAACAAGTATGTCTACTGAATGCTAAGAGGTAGGGAGATTGTGTTATGCCGGTTTCCCAAGTAGGCCTGCCTTTCTAGACAATCAGTATTGGAAATCTTAGCTACACTCAAACACTGACTAGGGACAAACTCAATACTGCCTCAACTATCAACCAGACACATAGATAGATAGATAGATAGGTAGGTAGATCAGTCAGCCTGTTATATCACTTAAATGATAAAAGAGAAAGAATAAAGAGAAGATTCATATAGATTTGTATGATATAAAAAGACAGGTCTGGGTAGTCACTCAATAGAAACCGTCACATAACCAATGTGTTAGGGGTGATCAACTAAAAAAATTGAAAAAGGTGTGTTCAATGAATAAATTACTTCTCTCGTCTTTTGTTGGTCCGTGATCACTAAAAAAGTTTGAATTTTCAAAAATCAACTGTGAACCCTGCTGGACATGAATTAAGGGATCAATTTGTAAATTGAACCCGCCACCCCACTAAAAACCTATTTGGGGGGTAATTTTAAAAAACAAAAAAAGGTTTTTTCTAGACATAATAAGGAGTAAATGTTTTAATTTTCAACCCTCTAGCTCCATTGGGGTGGCCTCTACGCACAGCACATGAATAGCCAGACAGCCAGCCAGCCAGCCAGACAGCCAGCCAGACTTGCTTGAAAACTGAAGAAACCTATTTTGACAGTTTTGGTTGATGGTTTCTGATATTTCAAGGACTTGAATAACAGAGAGAAAAGCAAATACATAAGGATTGTTTCAAAAGATCTAAAACAAACAAGAAAAATGTGGTTAAAGATTGTGAGGTAAACTTCTTTTGCATAATTCCTAATTATGTGTTCTTAGATGTATGATTTTGTTAACTTTCTTCTTTGATATGACTGTAAGTAGGCATTGATTTCTTTTTCTTTTTTCGACTCGTGTGTCCTAACATGGCTGACTTAACCATGGTCTGAGATGAGCTGGCTCCTGACTTTTGAAAGATTATGCTTTGGGAATGGCTTTGAATCATAAAATAAGTGTGCTCTTTTTGGAAAGATGAAAAACATTAAAGAAGGATTATAGTGTATGCAGTAAAAAGGCAGAGTTCAGTTCTTAACCATATTGATGGAAAATATTGAAAGACAACAGTAAAGGTTAAGTGGAGAGAGAGACAGAGAAGGAACGAAGAATAATCTTAGGAACCAGAAAAAGGAAATGGAGGAAAGAAAAAATTAAAGGAAGGAATAATAGTTTTGGATGTAATGAAAGAATGAAGGAAGAAAAATTATTCAGTCAAACAGAAACAAAACAGAGAATACATTTGGGAAGGAAGGAGAGGATAGAGAATACAATGTGAAAAAATGAAAGAAATTAAGGATGAAAAAGAGAATAAAAGTGGGGGAGATTTGGGGAGAAAAAGATTAAATATTTATTGAAAGAAGAATGGAAAGGAGAACGCATTTGAGAAATTTTTGTTAAGCCAGAGAGGAGGAAAGGAGAAAGAAAGGACCACAAAAATATTGGAAAGAAGGAAAATGTTTGTATTTGGGAAAAGGAAAGACAAATAGAAATAAGAAGTTTAGATTTACAAAGAGGGTACGATTAAAATAAGAAAGCTAACTTACTAGTATCTCTTTCATTTTAATTTTTTTAAATTGGTTTTCATTGCAACCACTCATTCTACAACCATTAGTAAATAGCGCAAATCATAAATGAAGAATAAGCTTTGGCGAAACTCAAACTCACATAACATTTTGCTCAAGAAGTCAGTCTTGTATTGTTTTCTATGAAAACAAAACATCAATAATAGCAGGCATCCAGAGAAAATAAGGAATATGGCCATATTGTTATATTTGAGCTTCTGTAACCATTGGCTTTTGTAGCTCAAGAGGTAGAGCAGATGTCATGCTAATACAGGCTTTGTAAGGAAAATGAATGTGAGTTTGAGTCTAAAAGCTTATTCTTTATTTTTCAATCCGCAATGTTTACTAACAGCCATAAAATGATGGTCTGAGTAGTTGCAATAAAAAACAACTGAAATTAAGATGAAAAGCATACTAGTCTAAAATTAATAATAATTGGAAAGAGAACATGTTCTTAAAAATAATAGATTCAGAAAGGAAGAAGAAATTTGTAAAAAGAGAAAAAACAAAATTTAAAAATTGCTATCATCTCAAATAATTAAGTTCATAAAAATGCACACAAAGTAGCAAAGCAATCATGAGTGAGGTTTATATATTATTTGGGTAGTAGATGTTATATATTACCTTCTGTTACTAAAATTGGATATATGGACAAGCTGAAAAAATCTTATCTTTCTGTCTATTTATCAACTACCCACCTCACTATCTTCAGATGTTGCTATCTATTTATATTTATTTTAATATTTATTTGTTTATCTATGAATCTCACACTGTTTATATTTTAGTCTGTTGTTGTATGTCATTTTAGTGTCATTTAGTGCCATTTAGTGTCATTTTAGTATCTATGTAACTGTGTATACAAGGTCTGTCCAGAATGTATCTAGCCATTTAATATTAACGAAAAAATGCCTACATACGGCAATGGCACCTTAGTCTCTTCAAAGTACTCTCTTTGGAACCTCACACACTTATGCCAGCATCCATTCCACTTTTCCAAAACAGTCTGCAAAGTTCTTTTTTGGGATTGCCATCAGCTGCCCTGTCACATTCTCCTTAATCTCATCCATAGTATGAAATCTCTTTGGGAAAAGCCAGAAGTTGCAGGGAGCAAAATCTGGACATAGTGTCAGCCGACAGACGTGGGTGATGCAATGTTTTGCCTAAAAACCCTGCACAAGATGTGACGAATGACTCGCTTGGTCATTGTGAACATGCCTGTCACACAGTACACAAGCTCACACAATGACATCTCGCTGCTGACTGAGTAACCCGCACGGAAAAGTGTCTGTTCACACATGCTTAGTAAAGTCCCTTCTGATTGGTTGCCAAGTTACATTAAGGTTGTACTGGATATGGCTGGATATTTTATGGACAGGCCACATATAGGTATTGAGTTTAAGCCAAAAGATAGTGATTAATTAGAGAGTCAGAATCATTTAATTCATACACACATGATGCACATTTGGTTGATTATGCTTACCTTTTGGCTTCATAGCAGATACATCATTGCTACCCTGCGGGTTGGTAGCAAAGAGTAGCCTCCTAATTCTTGAACTATGAATTTGTTCTTACTTAGTTTCTTACTAAGTTATTGTTCAGTAATAAAGAAAAATTAAAAATTTATTCATTCCAGAAATAGATATCTTCATTACCAATTCCAACGTTGAATTCAGTTTCTTATGTTTAGTCCATTTCAAATCTAGAAAACTTAAAGAAGGATGTGAAGGAAAAGAAGGAAGTGAAGGAAAAGAAGAAAAATATTTACAGATTATTAAATTATGTACAAAGATACACCTTTCATTTTTGGCAATTTTCATTGTTAAGTCATGATTTTTTATTATAATAAACATTACATGTTTTAAACAAAAAAATCTATAGCCAAACAAGTAGAACAAGAGAAACTCTTCAATTCGATAAAGAGTTTTGTTATCTTATGGTTAAGGAAGATTTCTTTTTCTCTCCAGTAAAAGGGAGAAAGGAAGATACTAAATAATTTCACAAGAACCTGATTACATATTCCTTGTGATATGATCTTTCATGTCAAATATCCCACTTGTGAAATAAGAAGTTGGCTTGTCTAGAGAGTTTTTTTTGTCTCTATCACAACTTATACTGTTCTGTTTTTTATATCTAATATTTAAATTTAGTATTTTTCCCAACTAATCCTGGTTTGATATTTGCCTTATTGCATAGGCATACAAGCTGGAAGCTGGCCCTCATCCTATATTCAGGCAAAACCATGTCAAATTTCGGGCAAATCAAGCCCCCTGCTCCCCCTCAATGAAAGAGTTCCCATATGCTCATGTCTTATTGCATATTGCAATCATGTTCGATTCAATTTAAGAAAAATATGTTAAATGTTATTTCTGAGAATTTGACAGAAATATATGTTACCATGGGTGTAGCCAGAGATTTTGGGATCTGGGAGGCCTGGCTCCTTGAGAGGCCCCCTCCTCTAACATTTAGAGCAGTGGTTCCCAAGGTATCACTGGGGGTCTGTGAATTTGTTGAGTAGAGGGAAATTATTAAAAGCAGTGATGTAGTTAGAGATTTGAGGGCCAGGGTGGGGGGGCTTGCCTCCTTGAGTTACATTTAGTAAGATTTGTATAATGTTAGTAAAAATTCAGTAGGTGAATTACTATTAATAAAGCTTTTGGGGGGCCCCCCTCCATTGGGGGCCAGGGGTTTAAATCTTCCTCCCTCAGCTACACCCCAGTATGTTGAAGGCATGAAATTAAAAATGTACTTTTTTGGTCTGACAAGAAAGAACAGAAATAATTAAATAAAACTAGATGAAAAGCAAAAATGATTAATACAAAATAATGTACAAACCTTCTGCAAAATAATATAAAAAAGTATAATTGAAAGTAAATATGATTAAATAGTATAACTGCTTTACTATTATAATCTCTTTGGCCAAACTATATAGCGTTACTGCCTACAAAAATCGCTAAAAAGGTAAAGAAAACAGTTTGTAAGAGCTTTCTTGATCTTAATGATTCTGCATTCAAGAAATCTTTTCATTTGTCTGCTTTTGAATTTACTAAAATTACTAAAATATTTTTGGTGCATCTGATCTTTGGTAACATTCTAAATATTTCATTTGACTTAAAATCTTTTAGAAATAACAGGATTTAGCATATGAACCGATTTATGACACAAAAATTGGTAATATATCCAACTGCAATTGGGAAATATTGATTTATCATGCACTGAAGGTCTGTTTTGTTACATTCATTGTAATATTGCATTGCTTAATGACATTAGATCAAAGTTGCTCATTATCTTTCATTATAATTCTGCTCTATAAAAATCTTTTGAAAATTTAAGGCATAGATATAATTAGTTAGTAAAAAATTTAATGAACAAAAAAAATTACTATTTGAACCTCATTTTAGTAACTATTTTCAACTAAATGTTATATTTCCAACTCCTTAGACATAAATAACAACCAACCAGAGAATATTAGTGAAATGTAAAAAAATGTTGAATAATGAAAATATTTAGTCTTGGAATCTCAAAACAACTTAGACGACTACCACTACCACTACCACTACCACTACCACTACCACTACCACTACCACTACCACTACCACTACCACTACTACTACTAGCAGTAGCAGTAGCAGTAGCAGTACATAATAAAATGGTATGATGAAATTACAAGCCCTATCAATGCCTCCAGAGCCACTTGAAAGGTAATCAGAAGGAAGTACAACAGAATCAGATGACTTCCTTTCTAAGGCACAAAGATACAACAATTGTTGCTTCCAAATGACTTCCTTTAGAGCTAATGAGGTTTGAAAAGAGGATGGGTGCCTACATTCAAGATACAGGGGCAAATTTATCATCGCACAGGGTCACTTCTTCCACTTCCAAATGCTGATCACAAGTACCCACAGATTTACTTCATGGGTGATGAGCAAGAGCAGACAAGGCAAGATTGTAACAACATTCCAGGTGCATTAGAGGAAGTTGTCTTAGATATTCAGGAAATGTTACATCAACACGATGACTATTTAAAGAGCTTTAAAACTGCTCTTGAAAATATGAATCAAACTGATATGAAAGTTATTACCCATGCAAACAAAGTGTCTTTTGTAGAACATGGACGTCATTTTAATGCTCCTACTTGCAATGCTGTTGACATTCTAATTGTTGGGCATATGTTCCAAAAGAGAAATGTAATTCTGCAGAAATGTGGTTAATCTCTCATCACAGTGTCAGAAACCATTCATATGACCCATTGCAGTGCCCTCCCATGTTTTGAAAATGACAAGATTGATACAACTTTAGTGTCCTAAAACTTGATGGGAAGAAAGTGTTAGTAAATGATTTTTATACTTATAGGTTAATGATTAGGTCATACGGGAAGCTACTTCATCACTTTCGCCAACTCATGTGATTGTATTAGAATGTCAACCAAAACTGTCACCAAAACGTCAACATAGGTTTCTTCAGTTTTTAAGCTGATCTGGCTGACTATGTATGTATATACGGATGTATCATGCATACAGACCTACAAATGCAGCTAGAGGACTGAAAATTTCAACATTTACTCCTTATCATGTCTAGAAAAAAAGTTTGAGGCCAAGTGTTTTTGCTAGTAAGTTATAAATTATAAATTATTCCATTCTTTGCAATTCTCAGTATTTCTGTTATTATTTTTAATTGATTTTTTTCTATTCATCAATTTCAGTTTGCTTATCTTTTAATTTATTGACATCAAGCAAATGCTATTGTGGGGCTTTGTGAAAAACTAAGTTGGTAAGTATGATGATTTTTATATTTTTGACCATAACTTTGATTTAGGTCAAAAGGTTAAATGGCAGTTTTGAGCCAGGGTATATGAAGAAATGAAACTTGCTTCTCAAATCAGTTCTTAATAACATTAGGAATAACATATCTGATCACTATGCAATCAAAGAAATAGCATCTAATGGAATACAGTCTCAAGCCTAGAACAAAATGATTAGAATTAATAGCAGCTGTTTACTTTGTGCAATTATAAATCATTGGTTTAACTAACTGGTTGCAGAGACAATCAAGATGCAGGAAGGATTAATAATATTTAAATCCTGAACAGTTAAGTGAAAATATTTAACATGGATTAGAACAAAAGTTAGGTTAGATTACAAGTACATTTTAAAATCCGGATTCAGTTTTTTCATCATTGTATGTGATTGGTTCAAATTTGCTGTTTGTTTTTTTCATAAAATTACCCAGGGTGAGTCAGGCGGGGCAGCACACTGGGGCCCATAAGTAATCTGAGGTCCCATAAACCATGCTTCAGAAATTGTAGGGAGAAATATTACGATACTGCTATTTGCTGAAATACCCTACTATATACCGAAATACAACAAAATACCCTCAAATATTGCAAAATGCTGCAAAATATACTAAAAACTAAACAAAAACATTACAGAAATCAATATTTATAAAAATTTAAGTCATAATAATATAAAAACAAGCACTTTATATGAATTTAAATAAAAAATATATATTTATAGAATATAACTTTTGTTAAACATAAAATGTTTAACAAAAGTTATATTCTATAAATTAATGTCGATGAAAATAAATAACTGTAGTTATTTATTTTCAATTCATAAAACTACAAGTTAATCGTCGATATGTAATTATTACAAGTTTATCAGCAAGAAGATTTTGTTAATAATCAATGTTATGACAAATTCATCATTGATATCATTAATACTACCATTGATATTATAATTATGGCACAATGTAGGGAAGGTTGTCCAGATTGTAAAGTTTCACACCCTCACACACTCAAAGCAAGCACTTTGAATGAAGTAAAAAATCATATAATTATAGAATATAACATTTACCAAAATACCCTACTATTTACCAAAATACCCCAGAAATAATGCAAAATACCCTTGGTATAGGCCATAACTAAACAAAATACCCTACAGAAATTAATATTTATAGGCATGCAAGTCAAATTAACACAAAACAAGCACTTTAGATGAAGTTAAAAATCCTATATTTATAGAATATAGCATTTGCCGAAATAACCTATTATTTATTGAAATACTCCAGAAATAATGTGAAATAACCTTGGTATAGGCCATAGCACAAAATGAATTTATTTCTCTTTGCTCTGATCTTGTTTAAAACACATACTCTCTGAAAGATCAAAGGCAAATACTATTCAATAATAGTTGATGCAACACCTGATTCTGCACATTGTCGAACAGATAACATTTATCATACGTTACCTTCAACGTATAGATTGTGTGTTTAAGATTCAAGAGTGATTTCTATCTTTTAAAGACTGTTGTGAAAAAACAAGTTCTGACATTGCAAACTTGATAAAGAAAACATTGAGTAAAAATGGCATTCTCTTGGAAGATTGCAGGGGTCAAAGGTATGACAATGGTGCCAATATGGCAGCTAAGTACATGGGAGTACAAAGGATATTACTTAATGGAAATCCACTCGCTATTTTCTCACCATACATTGAATTCGTGTGACACAGATTCAGCAGAGTGCTGTACTGAAGCAGTTACCTTTTTCAGAACAATTGTAAGTGTCTATAATATCTTTTCCGGTAGCCCAAAAAGATGGCAAATTGTTATGACACATACAGGCTGTTAATCATTTCATCGTTTGTCAACTACCTGGTGGTCAGCCAGAATCGATAATGTGAAATCATTTTGTATCAAATTTCAATGGTATCAAATTGGCCTGGCAGAATGTTCTGAAACTTAATCTGACTCTATAGACCATAAGTGAAGTAACAGGAACTATTAACATCTGCAACATGGTAATACAGGAAAGAGATGCCACTGTTGATATTGAATTGGACAACATTGAAATGCTAATTGAAAATCTGCAAAAACTGCAAGATCAATTTGACATGTTATTAACAGTCTGCAAATTGAAATTAAACTACAATCAAATGAGAGAAAGTGAAAGAAATCTTTTGATGAGAACTAGTCAAGTGATGAAAGCCAGGCAAAAGATCTTGACACATATGTGGACATCTGCTTTTTATGGCATCATCAATTCTGACATTGATCATCTAACAAGAATATTGAAGCTGCAAAGAAAATTTCTGACACTTTTTCATTCCTCAGGCAATACTTGTCTGTATCAAAGAATCTACAAAGTGTGTATCATTTGCAGCACTTTACAATGCTGATGTAAACGGAAAATAATTTTCAAATGAATTAAACGACATGAAAACTATTATACACTGTGTCAACTTTGGGGAACTTAGTCAACTTAAACCCATGGATTTACTCAACAAAATATATGACTACAAGTTGGAAAACATTGTTCCGAATCTTGGTGGATCACTCCAGATTTTTCTTGCGATGTCTCCAACGGCAGCCTCAGCAGAACATACATTCAGTAAGCTTAAGTTAACAAATAATCTCAGAACAAGCATGTCACAAGGTCATCTGGTGGCCTTAGATCAACTCAGCATCGAATTGGAACTCAGTCAAAATATTGATTTGAGACATATCATACAAAATTTGCACGCAATAAGGCACACAAAATTTGCATGCAATAAGGCACACAAAATTTGAATGCAATAAGTCACAGAAAATTTGCACGCAATAAGGCACACAAAATTTGCACGCAATAAGGCACACAAAATTTGCACGCAATAAGGCACACAAAACACCCCTGAAAAAATGAAAACCCAGTTGTAGGTATGTTTGCACAACCTTTTATGAAATCAAATGATGGATAATTTTATATCCGACAGAATATTATAATTATAATGACATTTATTAGTTGAGAGCCTATATTTGCCTGGCGCCTGTGTGAGCAACTGTTAAATGAACGGCCTAAATCGTAAATGTTAATAAAAACAAACTCTGTGCAGGGATCGAACCCTGTCCACCCTGGAAGCTACCTTATACACAGGTACTGCTCTACCGTATACCTGCATATAAGGCAGCTTCCAGGGTTGACGCAGGTTCGATCCCTGCATGGAGTTTGTTTCTTTATTCACATTTATGATTTAGGCTGCTCGTTTAGCATTTGCTCACATCGGCGCCGGGTAAATATAGGCTCTCAACTAATAAATGTCATTATAATTATCATAACTACCTTTTATGCAATTTTTGAAGAATCTTTGATACCCTAGTCAAAAAAATGTTTGTCTTGCTTTGCCAGAAAGAAAAAAGCCTAAATGTTTTGTTTAGAAAAAAAGAAAAACAAATTTTCATTAATTATAGCATGAATTAGATTGTTTTTAAAACAATATTTACTTTATCAGTGAAAACATCAATCAATACACACCACTTGTCGACAGGTGCTTTTGAAAGTTCCATGCACATACCTACAGTCATTCTAATTAAAATTATGCAGTTTTTGGTTTTAATAATTAGTGGGTAGGGGCCCTAAAACAGTTTCGCCCCAGGTATAAATCTTTCTCTCGACGGCTCTGCATGTACCCTTTGACCTTCCTCAGGTGTCTGTTCTGTTTTGGAATGTTGTTGAATCTTGTTCTGAGAAAGAGCATGGCATCCCCTCTCATACATGTTGTGTGTGTTGCTTTGAAATAAAACCCAACAAAGAAAAGGAAATCAGTCCGAATGAACCACATACAATGATTAGAACACCTTGTCTAACAAAATTCAGACAAAATCAATTTTTTGACATGTTAAAACCAACATTTCACCAAATGTAGTTAATCAATAGGATAAATTTAATTTTAAGTTATTATCTTGTTCGTGATTCTAACTTGCTGGATATACAAACCTTCTATTACTTCTAAAAAATTAATATTTTATATTTATAATTAAAAAAAACTTTTTTGATAAATGTATCATTATTATTTTTGTGACTAATTCATATTATTTCTTACTGAAATTATGTTGTCTAACATCTATATATGATATGCTTGTTTTCACCTATTTACCATGTTATAACACCCTCAGTCTTGCTACCAGAGAATCTTCTTCAAATAAACTACTAGAGTACACAGGTTTCACTACACTCCTCCAAAATAGTCACAAACTACCTTACCTTATTCTAAAGGGACCAAAAAAATCTATAACATTCAATTACAAAAAAAAAGAAGCCCAAAGCTAAACTTTAAACAAGGTTAGAATATACTGGCCCCAAACAATATTTAACCATGGAGAATTTCACTTTGCTTTACCACAGCCTTAGCAAAATGTAATAAATAAAATAATAGATTCAAGCAGGGAAAAAAGGTAAGAAGAGAATATTTTTTATGAATGAATTATTGAAAATTAAGGATAATACTGTTTTTCACCATTAAATTGACATCTACCATAGGTTTGGAGTGTTGGACTGGAATTCTGTGGCAACTGAAGAATATATATGAACATATAATTTGATTTCTTCCTGGAGAACATCCAATTCTATTTGTTTACCTCACAAGAGATATATTATCTGCAAGTTTGCCATTTCTTTCCCCTTACAAGAGAAGTAACATCAAAGATCCAATATGACAATTTTGCCAGTTGGCAAACAGAACGTAGAATGTTGAGCAAAGCAGTAAATGCTACAGCAGAGTCATTACTGTTATAGAAATTCTTTTCTACATTAATGTAGTCACTCAGTTTTATTACACAAAGTAGATTTATAACTGATTTCTTTTGTAAATACCCTGAACTTTGGTGGGTCATTTTGTAATCAAATAATCTTAACCTATCAAGTAGAAAATTTCCCTTTAGTTTTGACATTATTATTTTAGGAAATAAAACAAATAGATTAAAAAGAGTTTCTAATTGGTTTCAGAATTATTTATTAAGCTTAGCTTAATCTGGCCAAAGGCCACAGTAATGAGACACCCAGTCAGATTGAACTCTATACCCTAGTAAAATGGGCTGCATGGTAGATAGTTTACTTTTTTTAATTGAAAATAAATACAAAATTCAACTTTCTTAAGATATTTGTTTGCATTTAATGGTAATTTTTGGGGTCATTATCCTCCAAAATCTCTATTCATTATTCATAACTATTTGGCCTTAAAGAGTCAAAATTACTTTCTTAGTACACCATAATTTTGTTATTTAAAAGAAATTAGGGATGCTATTCTGAAGAATATCATTGTTCATTTGCATACAAGCATTTTATTGTATGCCTCATTTTGTCAGCTATAGTTGTGGTAATGGAAAATGTTCTTCCATCTCAACTGTGAAAAGTTGCTGAACATATTGTTCCATCATCTGTTGGATGATACAAATGTTGCAGAAAACCAATGTCACAGATCATGAAAATTGAATACTATCACCTCACATATCTACTTTTTTTAATAATAAAGAATTTTTCCCACATGCATGTTTAATTCTAATAATGATTCAGTAAATTGTTGTTGATAAATTAGAGAATTTCATAATATTTCCAGGAAACCAAAGAGCTCTGCGTATAAAATATCACAAAAGCCATGTTGTAACTCATAAGCTTTTGTTTATCAAATAATACTTTAATAATATTTTAGTATCTGTTTGTATAAGCAATTATTGCAATTTTAAGAAAAAAATACATATTTGAGAAAAATGTTATATATTGACATGTTCTCATTTTTGCAGTTATCCCAGAGCAAATGACATAAGTGAAGGGATTTGTTCAGCTGGTCCAGTTGCTTATGGCAGACTAGTTGTTAATTCTTTATATTCCATGAAATATTACTTTTCCTATTTCAGCAGCACTCTAGACTGTGAACGTGGACATATTGAATGAAACCAGATGCTAACCTGCACAAAAGACTATAAGTGTGGAGAAGGCTATTCTTCCTTATATTTTCTGGTGGATTAACTCAGTTTTCTTTAATATCTTTATATCTGCTACTTTGAAATTAGGTTGAAGAAAAAATCTTTGTGTTTTCTTTCTTTATTCAGCAAAGGGAATAATATTAATTTATTTCTCCTGATGATATTTTTTTATATCTAAAACATACGTGTTAGGTCAAGGTTTTGAAGGAGGTAAAAAAAAGCATTGAATGAAAAAATTTAGACAATGGAAATAATCTGATTCATGCAATTTGAATCTTTGTGTAACTCTGAAAGCTTTAAAAATGTTACATGAAGACTTGAAAAACATATTGTAGCTTTTGTTTGCACATTTAGAAATATTAAGATGCCAAGAAAACATCTTACACTTTGATGTTTGACAAATGATTGGGTGAGGGAATATTGTACTGCTTATCACAGAAAATTCAAATGTCGAGGTATCTGTTTCTTCTTATTTTTGGTCATTTAATTACCTCTGCCAATGAAGTTGAAGAGGTATATGTATTTGATCACGTCTTTCCATCTGTCTTTCCGTCTGTCTGTCAGAAAGTACTCAATGGATTCCAATGAAATTTTGTGGACGGGTAGGAAATGGGGTAAGGAAGAATTGGTTAAAAATCTTTTTATTGTCATCAGTCAGGTTAGGAGGCAAACTTGACAAAATAAAATTAATACAAATTAATGATAATCTTGAAAGTCAATTGAACACAGGCAATGCTAGTTAACTCTACTGATCATATAAATCATAGAAATACCCAACTTTGTCTAAATGTTTTTTAGGATTTTTTAAGTACCTCATCCAACTTCTCTGAAGTTAAACAGGAAAAAATTACACTTGAAAAAATCAGAAAAATTCTTCAATGGTAGCAGTTCAGTAGTATTTTCTGTTGTAGAAAGTTGAGAACATTGGAAACAAACATTCTTTAAGCATTTCTTCCACTTAATTATCATCTTTTCTTTTCACTCATTGTGCAAAATGAGAACCTCTTGAAATGAGCCTTCACGATTTCTTCTGTCTAGCCTGTCAAAATCAAATTAATTAAACCATTTAAATACTTGTACATTTTAAGATTTACATCAGTACTTTTACTGTTATACAGGCATTACAGCAT
Source organism: Architeuthis dux (assembly GCA_006491835.1). NCBI lineage: Eukaryota > Metazoa > Mollusca > Cephalopoda > Oegopsida > Architeuthidae > Architeuthis > Architeuthis dux. The sequence goes on from VCCN01002572.1 coordinate 1,085,310, forward strand.
GCATTCTTATTTAAACATCATGAGAACTATATATTATGATAATAACAATAATAGAAGTATTTTGAAAACCTCATGCAGATATCACAAAAACACAGGTGTAATAATTTTACTTGCTTGTCTCTGGGGAGATGGCTAAGTGGATAAGTACTGTACTGGTATATAGAATGAAGAATAGCTTGGCTTCATGAACAAAGATTTTCAGAGGATTTCCCATGAGCACAGGACCTTAGATAGTGGGGTCTGTATGCAGAATATCCCTCCAGCCTGCACAATGAAGTTTTAAGGTGAAGTGTGATGTGTGCACTTTTACTGTTTACAGGAATTACTTATTTAAACATTATGAGAACTATATATTATGATAATAACAATAATACAAATATTTTATAACAAAATAAAGACCCCATCCTTTAAACCAAGGGTTTGCATCCTATGGTCCACCAAGGTGGTACAGATAGGAGCAAGGCCCCTTGGTCATAAGTTTGACAGGAGTTTCCATCTCCGGGCAGATGCCCCAGTTAGCTGTCTGCCACCTCTCTGTGGGAGTGTTCCAACAGCATGGCTGACCTGGGTTGTTAAACTAGATTGGATCCCAGGTCCGAGTCACACCCCTGGGGGAAAGGGGCAATAATGTTAGCAGCCAGAACAACAGTGATAATATAGGGAATAGATAAGTATAGGTATAAGTATAATCCAACCATTTAACACTGTCTAACTTTCTTGGCCAATTTTGTATATGTCCTGGTATCATCCCTCCACTCACACTCCTATTTGTCCCTTTTTAACAATTATCATAAAAAGAGATGGCAGCATTTTGAATGTGTATTTTTAAATGTAAAATGAGATTTAAGTGTAAACTACTTTGACAATATGGAGAGTTGGGATGCCACACTGCTGGAGCAGATGGCTAAGCTGGCAGTAGAGGTTTGCCAACCCTTCATGAAGAGTACCATACAGTACAGCTGCTTGTGCAGAGTGAAGTTGGGTCCTGGACCCCCCTCCCAGGGCTATTATGTTGTTATATCTTCTCTTCTTTCTTAAGTTTTAACTTAGTATAAGTTCACACAGCTGCTTCTACTTTCAGGCACCCCACTTACTTAATTTCATTTTTCCTTCCTGCTTAAAAAGGCTGTTTTAACAGACATACTGGATTGTGCAAAAAGTTTCTCAACCACTTGTTGAGCCAAACACCCTAAATACATCACTATGTTGAAAACAAGTCAATAATTAGGAATGAATAAAACTTCAAATTTCAACTTATCCTTCCAGGAATCACTCAGTCAGGTCTTGTCAATTGGATTAAATATTTCTTGGGGTTACATTCTTCTTTGGCCAAAAACTTTCTCTGCCCCACCCCTCATCTTTGACAGACATATATTTGAGCAAAAAAAGTTGTTTTTCGCCACAGACAGACAAACAATTATACTGAAACAAAATTATATTAAATATATAAATACATTAAAAATAATAAGTTGCAAAATAGATGAAACTAGTTAATCTTAAACAATAACAACTTTGTTTTGGGTTTGCAGAAAGAAGAGCAGAAAATGTAAAGGTTAATAACATTAAATGCCATATGTAACTAATCAACAAATGGCAGTAAAAATTGAAGAATTTACACAAGAGTTATGATGACCATTGTTGAACTTATTTCAAACATGTTTGTAATATACTGGTAAGATGACAGATTGTCTAAATGACCAAGATATGACCAAATATATTTTGATAATTACTGAATTATAAAGTGATCATGAATGAATCGATGAGAAGATTAGTGTAATATTATAAGGGTGAAGGTGACTTAATTAGGTTCATTTAATTTCTCTAGTAATGAAATTCAATAAATATAGTAAGTACATTCGTTGATAGTTCATTTTATGTTTGTATATATATGTGTGTGTGTGTTTTCCCACACCAGGGTTGATCGACTTTGAGGGTGTGTGAGTGAAAATAAACACATGTGTGTATGTGATAAGATATTTTGGGGGAGTATTGCAGGAAAATAAAGGTTAAGTAGGGCCAACAAGCAGGGACATCGATAAGAGTATTAGTTTGATGCCATTTCGATCAATAAAGGGTCTGATTGTACGAAAATCCAGAGACCAAGGAAACATAAGGGTTGGCAGTTTGGATCCCCTGTGACCCCTTAGAGAGCAGACTCTCATTAAAAAGCTATCAATGGTTAGAGTCTTGAGAAACCGAAAGGAAACAAGAAAGAAAGAAAGAAAGAAAGAAATAAGGTAGAAGAAGTTAATTCATGGGTAAGCGGAACAGAGGGGGACAGAAACTAACTGTAAATCACAGAGGGACAAGAAAGAAAGAAAGAAAGCCAGTAGTGCATAAGTAGGAGGGGTTTAGGGAATGAAAGTGAGTTTGGCTGTTGCCAGAAGTTAGGCTGGTCTGAGTCAAGAAGCCAGGACAAACTTAAGTGTTTCGCTCTCTTTTTGACAGTTTGGGAATCTTTAATCTGTCTCTCTTTTCTCAACAGTGAATCCCTATGTTTACATGTTCGTTTGCCCAGACAGTTCTCTCTGAAAACTGCTATGATGACCAGACAAAATGTATTTGTTGTGATAACGATAAACAAGGCAACGAAAATAAATATATATATTCTATCAGTACAAAACAAGACTTTGATCCTTCTTACATCTCATCCTTTTGATACACAACTGCATCTATGCATGCATGTTGACCATGTGGTATTGTTACATTAGAACCATCATGTAATTATGCACAAAACATGGGTTGAATTTGTCATAGTTATTGTCTATAACTTTGAGAACAATCATTAATATACCAACTTTTTGTTTGGAAAATTTAATCTCTTCTTTCCATCTTTGTTGTTGACACAATGTTTCTGCTGATTCATTCTGCAGCCCTCTTCAGGTATAAAATATAATATCCATAAGCTTTGCACCACCGAAGAAAGAGAGCGATAAGAGAGAATCTCTTTCCTTATGAATATTATATTTTATACCTGAAAAGTGCCGTAGAATAAATCGACCAAAATGTTGTGACAACAACAAAGATGGGAAGAAGAGATTAAATTGTCTGAACAAAAGTTGGTATGTTTGTCATATTTATGCCATAATTTTATTAAGAAGACAATCAAGAAGAAAAGGGAGGACTGGTATTGGACAGATTTGACTAGCTATTAGAAAAAGTGGCTGTGAGCCATGTCTATACTCTATCAAAAATACTTAACTTTAAACCAAAATATTGCTGTTGTTGGCAACTGAGGTAAGGAGAAAAATGATAAATGTGATGAGTGAAAAGGAAGAGGCTTGGCTGAGATTAAATTTGGTTAACCTTTTGATATTACATGAGTAAGAGGAGGAGGAGGAGAGCAGGTCGATACAGCCTGTGATCAAGGTTAACCAAAAACAGGTCACATGAAATATGAAGAATGCAGACAAGTTGAGATGGTGTGGCATAGCAACCGTAATTAGTATTATAATACTTATAACATTGCACTTTACTAAACAATATCTATGGAAATGAAGTGTACCATAAAATATGATGATATGTATAAATATGTGTATGTGTAGATACTTAATTCACTTGAAAATCTTTGTTTTTAAATATGCATGAAAGTGAGAAAATAAGGCTTTTTTTCATTTTTCACAATTCATCTTGGATTTGATCCAATGAAGCAAATCATTTTGGGATGTGTTCATGAAATTGTTTCACCTTCTTTAGGTAATCAATAAAATAAGCACAAAAAAAACTAATGAAAAAGACATACAAAAATAACAGATAGTTGTCTTATTAAATGTCAGGTGGCAAAGATTAGCAATGGGATGGTTGACTTCCCTTTCCTCCTCTTCCTCTATACCCCCATCTACTTCACCCTCTTCACTTTGCTTACCACCTGCTCTTTAAACCAACTGAATTGATACCCCGGCTGCTGTTTATGACGTTTAGAACACATAAAGGTTATCCATTGTTACCCAGATTAAAACAGTTTTCTGGATCATTGTCAGTTTTTGTAAGATGATTTTATTTTACTTGCTCCACATTTAATGCAGTGGAGATTATGCAATAGAAGATGACTGAGACAGACAGAAGCAGATCTGTTGGCACTTGTAAACAGACTTTTGTTCTGAATCAAATTTAGTCTCATTCTTTTTTAGGCTTTGAAATTAAAAAGAAGCCTGTTTATTTGAATATGTTGTTTCAGTGCAGTGAAAAAATCATCTTTCCCAACTCTTTGCTTTGGTCCAAAATATTGTTCTTACTTGTACAACTTAAAATGTTCATATGAGAAATAAAATCAGTCTGTTTCTCATAATATGTTAATAATTAATTTAAAATAACAATGATAGTATCTGAGATTTTATAGTTAAACATAACAAATCTTATGTATTTGATATCAGTATTGCCATTTAAAAAATTGTCAAAGTTGGCATATTTAGGTTTATTTTATAACATTGAGGATGAAATAAAATAAGCGACATTTTCAGCTTATTATGCTTTTTTATTTTAAGAAAGGTAAAAATGCAACTCAAATGCAAAAAATATTTGTGCAGTTTATGGAGAAGTGAATGATTAAACATGTTGAAAGTGGTTTTATACTCTTGTTCTTGATCTCTTGATTCAAATATTTTGATTATGTTTGCTATCTTCAACTGGTCTACCTGAATGTGGAGCATTGTTCAAATGCTCCACATTCAGGTAGACCAGTTGAGGTTGATAGTGATCAAATCAAGACATTAAAATAACCAATGTTATACAAGATAGCAAACATAATCAAAATATTTGAATCAAGCATTGAAAATCATTTGCACCAGCTTGGTTATGTTAGTCACTTTGATGTGTGGCTTTGGTTTTTAGTTGTATTTTCTTCTTTAGGGGAAGGCAATGATGGGACCTATGTGTGGATGCTGATTTCCTTTACACATACTTTTTTTACATATCTCCGTCGCCCACTTGGCCACACATTATTCACTATCCCCCTTTTTCTACATGCCTTCACAGAAAACCCCATGAAATGAGCAGGTACATGGTATGCAATGAAAAAGAAATAGATAAATAAAAGGTGCACAGGGATAATAAAAAATAATATTACGACTTACATTTAATAGAAAAAATACACATCATCACATATTCAGCTATTGCTTTGGAGCCATTTTTTCACTTCTTGGCACTCGAGGGGTATGATCTTAAAAAAACACAAAGCATCTAATGTTTTGGGTGACAATCAAGAACGAATCCTTGAAACAAATTATCCTGTAGATTAAAATGCCCTTTCAGATTCGACACTCGTTGCTCTTATTGTTGATAAGCTCTGGTAAAGTTGTTCCAAATGCTCAGTCCGCTTCCCTGTTGCTTTATACAGTTTCAAATCCTTGGCTAAATCTCTCTTTCTAATGACTGATTTAAAAAAAAAATTACAATATGAAATAAAAGAAAACGAGTGTTTGATCCTTAAACAGGAAAGGAGTATTTTTGTTGTTTTTTTTAAAAAGTAATTTTTAAAAAAACTGAATTTTCTAAAAATCTTTAATTTATATTTAAAAAAAGAAAGGTAAAACAAAAAGTATAAAACACTATTTATTATCAGGGCTTTTATTCAAAGTGGTAATTTGTGTGCACAGACTTTTGCCTCTGGGAAACCTTCATGAGTGTCAGTTTTGCTGAAAATTTAAATTTGGGAAGTTTATTAATGTGAAAGGTAAAAATTCTGACAATTTTATTTTTATAAACACGTGAAATAGTTTATTTAGGCCATACAACAAAAATAAGTGTCTGATACATTTTTCAAAGAAAATGAATTTCCTTTTTCTGAAATGAATGATACCATTTCATTTTTTTTTTTATTTCTTAGCCTTTTTTCAGGGACGAGGTGAGTTTTTTTAAAACAGATTTTTAAGAAATATAAAGTACCTTTAAAACTCCATGATTTAATTTTACGGAAAAATAATTTTTAATGAAATTTATGTTTTAGAATTTTCCAAGAGCAGCAAACGTCCTCTAGCAAAAGTCCTTGCACCATCTGTATGATGAGCTTACTAAGTTATTTATACAAAATAATGGCACATTTTTTTTACTAAATCTCATATTTGAGATTTTTTTGAAAATTCTTTTTTTTAAGTAAATCTCATATTTGATACATTTCTGGTTTAAGGGTTAAGAGTAAATGACGAAAACTTAGAAAACACTTATAACGGTATTGCTCACCAATTTTCAAAACCAGTATTTACCGTTTTTTAAATACCGGTTTACAAACCCTACTTCACACCAAGAAGGAATGCAGAGATTGTGGAGCAAGTAAAATGAGCCACCACTAAGGCTGGTCTTCATCCAAATAAGGTGATGCTATGTATATGGTAGGATTGGAAGGGAGTCCTCTTCTATGAGCTTTCAGTAAACCAAACAAGTGATTTGAACTAGCACTGCTTCCAATGAAAGCAGCAATTGATGTAAAGTGTTCTGAATTAGTTACGAGAAAAGGCATACTATTCCATGAAGATAACATTTGTTGGTATGTTTCTTTGGTGAGGAGGCAAAAATTGTTACTGCTTGGCTGGGAACCCACCATATTCAGTAGATATTGAACCTTTAGATTACCATTTTTTCTGGTCTTTACAGAATCCTCTTGATGAAAAAAATGTCCTGGAAGACTGCAAAAGGCAGTTGTTTGCTGAGAAAGATAAAAAAAGCTCTGGGAGGATGGAATTATGAAGTTGCCTTATAGGTAACAGAAGATAGTGAAACAAATCAGTAAATTTGTTGTTTTATGAAGTTAAAATCAAAAATAAAAAAACATTTTTCTTCTGTTTTTACTTAATAAATCGTACAGACTTTTGGTCAACCTAATATATGCTTCAGATTATTCAAGGACAATTGGAGAATAAGAATCTATTTTTTGGTCATTGAATGATTAAAGTGTCATCTGTTAATGCTTTGATGTTATTAAAATGACATTTGTACATAAGATTGAGCTCATAGGTCACTAAAATATAAAAAAAAGAAAGTTTAAATTCTATCTTATCCTAATTGTCTTTGGGGTTTTGTTGAAGGCAAATAAAGAGACAGTAAACCATAAGGGGATAAAGACAAACTGTACAGAGTCAAATCCTCTAATCTCTTTGGAGCATGCACCAGCTGACCAATGAGATTTGAAGACAATTCCAACTGAATGCAGCAATTATTTCCTCTTCACAAAAGACAGACAAATATAGGGGACAAATATTAACCTGTCAGTACAATGGACTAAGGCATCTGGTTTAATTAATCCTATCAATGCTTTTGATTTAATTTTCTCCTTTCTAACTGAAATATATCTACTTCTTCAAAACGTTCAAAGTGGTGCTCACATTTTTGGGAGAGCTTTTAGTTTTCTAATTCTTCCTTTCACTTAGATTATTTAGAAGAAAATTATTGTGAAGATATCTGCAAAGTAAAATTATTTTTTTTAATGAATAAGTGAATTACATAAAAAATAAATACTTTTTTGAATATCTGTTGATAGCATTTAAAGGGTTTTGATAATGTACCTTATGTACCTTATAACGGTCAGTAGATACCGTGCAGTAATTAGACTGACATAGGTTTCTACCAATTGTTTCCCAGCTCCTCATCTTTTATGATGAGCGTGGGTTACATAGTTTAGTAGGAGAAGGTATAGCAATATTTGTCTCTGCTTGACCATTCCCTCTCTTGGCTAGTCTTGAAGTGTTCACATTCTCTGGAGTGACCATGGCTTCACTCAGACAGTTCCAATCCACTGTCACTCTTGCAGTGAAGAACTGCATTTGAAGTTTGTATCTGTGGTCTCTAGTGTGTGTGTGTGTGTGTGTGTGTGTGTGTGTGTGTGTGTGTTTGATGAAAGGTTCAGCATGTGCTTGTTTGGGCAGATAGGGCAACAACAGTGAATGTTGACTGAGTGTTGGTTGGTCAGGATGCGGATAATGTAAGTATCATAATAGCAGCAGTCAAAAGTGGAAAATTAAATTGGGAAATAATAGTTAAGTTAATAATTACACAATAAATATAACTATTCATAATAATAATAATATAAATATTAACATACATATAATTATAACAATATAAGAATATATGTCAAAATGAGTATTTTTAATTAATAAAATGTTTCTATATACACATAACCACGCAATCCATGATAGATAATGATTTTAAAAGTGTTTATTTCATTTACCTAAAAAGTAGTCCTTTTATATTTGTTGTCCATCACTTAGATAAAATTACTAAAGCTATCAGAAGTTTAAAAAATACATTCCTACAATACGGTATGAGTCAGAATTAGCATTTGTTTTTCAATCTATTTTTTAAGCACAAACTCAGAAGTGGAATTCAGAGTTAGATGGAATTTTTCTTACAAAATGGAGAAAAACAAATGATTTATCACTTTGTCATTGTAAATCATTTCAAAACAGGAGATGATTAAAGATGACTGACCATTTTGCATTGGATTGTTTTAAACAATGAATAAAAACAATCCCTCCATTCATGAGTCTGTCCCTCTCTCTTGTCATTCTGAATGGTGATGAGAACATGAAAAATGGCAATGAAATGATAAATGAAATCTTTGTGAGAGAGCTTTACACAATCTTCTGAGTGGGGCAAGAAAGGTCAGAGAAGCATGATGTGCAACATGATTGCAATTGACAGGCATAATTTTCTGATGTTGGCAAAGAAGAAAACTTTTCTAGATGTCTGGCCAAGTTCACTTGCAGATTTGAAGTTATTTAATCTCCTTTTATACATTTAGAATGTCTAAATTGTTTTTGTAGATGATGAAAACTTTCCTCTATTTTGCTCAACATATTTTGTTTACTTTCATTTCTGTACCCTCTTCAAATTTGCAAGTGAATTTGGCCAGGCACTTATAAAAGTGTTTTTCTTTGCAACCATCAAAAAATTGCTCAAGTATTCAATGTTAGCTGGGAAGATTGAAACACCAAGTATGATTATTATTTGAAGAACAAGTTTCTTTCTGAGAAAAGTAATAATGCCTCCACCAATTTCTCTTGTTGACTTTTTAATTATGTAATTTTAGATAAAGATATCATATTACAGACAATTTTAACTTGTGACTTATCCAGGTACAATTTATCTATAAGTGAGGAAACATCATTATCCTTAATTTTTAAGAAATTCAAGCAAATAATTCTTGAAAAATATCCCTAATCTTCCATCTTGATATTCATTGACTATTACTTTAAATTTTGCATTTTCCAAAGACCTGCCTCTGAAAAAAAAGCAATCTAAAGCTGTCTATGACTAAATATTGATTGTGGCAACCTTGTCAAAAGTTTGTCTATGGATCCCATTTCTTATTATTGAATAGCATCCATAGTTTTGTTTTTATTCCAATAAAATAATTGATGTATTTGTGGTTAGAATTATGAGTGATTATAGAATCGATGTGTTTTGCAGGATTGTAGTGAGATTTGTACACTTTCATATCTATCTATAGAAACAGTTTTGTTGTTTGAATACTGTGTTACACACACCATAGGTATGTAGGCAGATACATTAATATATTGGTATATAGATGAAGAACAGAATCAGGGTCATATATTCTGGGTGTGCAAGGTGTGTGCCATACACCCACCAAAGAATTCATCATAAATATTAATTTGATATTATTAAGTTTACTCAATAATATAATCATGGATCATAATGGGAAACTAATTTTTCTGTCCCCTGTAATGTTTTGGCAGGTGTGCTGAGATCGCAGCTAGTTGTATCAGAATATGGCACTGGGCGGAGGGTGGGATAAGGAGAAAACAATAAAAATAAGGGTGCAATATTTCAGGAGCACACTTCATGTGTTCCTTTTTGTGTTGAGAAGTTGTATGTATAAATATGTTGAAAATTCATTAACTGAAACCGATTTTCTTTATAATAAATATGTTCTTGCAGTATCATATAATCTGGTCGTAATTTGTTTTCAAATATACACACACTCAGGAACAAGAACTAAGACAGGTCAAAGATGTGATGTTTTTAAGCTTTCAGGTCTCTCCATGCACTTTTGACAAGGTGACACATGTTGATAAACATGCCCAAAACTTGTAAACATGTTGATTTTATTGCAATAAACTTGTGCCATTTGTAAGAAGAAAAATTGGAGAACATTCTGTTATAAAGATTTGTGTGTCTAATGTATAGAACTGGAGACTTTTGTCTTTGAAAAGTTGTTTACATTATTGCGGAAACAACAGAATCTGCATTGCAACATTTTTAGACAAATCACATTCAGATATAAAATATCTTATGATTACTAAAAATATTTAGTTTTCTATAGAGATAAGGAATCAAATCAGTTGAAATTTTATTATTCACAACCTCTTCTGGAGATTGTGAAAATTATGCAATTAATCGGAAAATAAAAAAATGCAATTTTTTTGAAAGTCTGTAGTTGCTTTTTTCATTTTTTTTACAAATGTATTGTAGATTTTGGAGTTGTAAAAAAAAATATTCGCTGATGTACAACTGAATTAAATAAATAAAATTATCTGGACGGATGGACGAAATCTTGAATTTCCATTGTTATTTCATATGGGTTAACCTGATGAAGTTTAAAAGGCTCAGGATGCCTGGTCATTGCCTTATTAAACTGTCTAAATATCTTACAATGTTCACCTCCTTGGTTAACCATTCTTATCACTAAAGAAGTAACTCTTGGGAGGAAATCATTAAATCAGAATGTTGCACGTGTTATTCTTAAATATTCTGATAGCATAGTGCCATAAAATATATATGGTGGAATACCACTTTCTCTATGAGGCATGTAAATAATATGAAATGAGAATCCATCACGTTTGTCAAATAACTTATAGACAAATACACCATCTTCGATTTTAATATCCAAATCAAGGAATGTAGCATACGTTCGATTATGTTCACACTTCAGCTCACAGTCTTTAGGGTAGATAGAACTATTAGAATTACTGAATTCCCCAACATCATTTAGGCAGCACATGTCAGCAATAAAATGTGTACATGCATGAAATGTACATGCCTTTGCTATATTATTTTTAATTAATGACGACATAATATATATTCGTGCCTATGTAGATACAAATTTGCCCAAAAGGGTGCTGGGTCAATATCCATAGGGATTCATAAAGAAGTAATTTATTACCAATTTGGAAGTAACTTTCACTTACAAGATGACTGACTATCACCCTAAGCATAGAACAAGTAAAGTAAGTTTTGCCCTTTTTTGTTTTG
>VCCN01002572.1:1104847-1134360 GCA_006491835.1 Architeuthis dux
GCCTGCATAAAATCTCTCCAGGATTGGTTGTCCTCAATGCTATCACAAATGATGAATTTGGTTAACCGAACATTATCAAGAGACTTTGCCAGTATTAGGATGGTTGTATTAGGTTTGGGTGACTCCAGGGGGCAATAATTACCAATTTTAATCCTGAAGTTTCAGGTTTTTTGTAATATTAGACAGGATTATCCCCATATAATCCTGTGAATTCTACAATTTTTTAGTTCTCTTGAATTCATAAACCTTTGTGCGACTGATCCTAATGGTGTGACACATGCTATACTGCCCATAGCACTTATTTCATAAGATGGCTCTGATCCATCCAAAAAAGATGTTGTTTGATCTTTGTATTTCTTTATAACTGTCAGAGAATTACAAACTAATGAGTATATATATAAGCTCACGGGATGCATACTTCCTATGTACATATGTGGCGATAGAGAGTAAAATTGGAAAAGAATGATCTTGGTTGGCATGCTGATGTAATACTATGTGCACCCTCCTGTTATTTTCCGATCAGTGCTGCAAGGGGCATCAGCTGATCCTTTGATAACATCTTGCAATAGACTCAGCAATGATTCTGGAACCATTGCATTGCTTATTCTGATCAGTTATAAACTTTGGCTCTGATATCATCTTGAATAATAGAAGCAGCCATTTCAATAATGGAGGATTTATCCTCACGTGTTTGATCTGATTCCCATTTTTGATGGAAAATTTTGTGATTAGTATCACGAAAACTAAATACATATTCTTTGCTTTGCTTTACAGTTAAAATAAGATTGTCCGCAAAGTGGTCTCCTAGTTCATTTTAAGATGTTGAAAACCATATCCCTATTCTCCTGAAAGAGAGTCATTGTACAGATAAATGATTTATTGTGATGAATACAGACATTCACTGTTATTTTCCAGATACTCACATAATTCTTCAAATGTTCTGGCTTTGTGTAAATCAATTTAGCTGGCATGATTAGACTTTGTGGCATTCAAACCCTTTTCAAGGTTGGAGTCTAGATAAAACAACTTATTTGTGATTTTCTTCTTCTGCCATTAAATCATGAGCCACGTGGATACTCATTTTTACTTCCATGCCCCACTTATACGTCTGCTTTTTTTTATAACATTATGGTTTTTGAACAGAATAAGCAATCTTCTTTGGTGTTGAATGGAGGTGTAACTGATCGTAATGTGCTTCCCTTGGAGGTAGAGCAACTCTCTTCTTCCCCTTTTCTCTTAGAAACTCACTTTACTTGACTTCCGGGTATAATATTTCCTGCACTTTTCATGAACAAAGAAAGGGTTAACCTTACTCTCCAATACAGCAGAAAGCCTATCCTCACGTTAGCACTTATAAGACTTGACAGACCTTGATACCAGAGTTGATGAGGACACATCTACACCACAGAGGATACATAGATCAACAAGGTCGACAATATATCATGGGACAGGCCGAGGGTTTATGCTTTTATCACCTGAACTATTAATTTGCACTATTGCTGTATGAGATACAACACGATTCAGCTATGGTAGCTTACACCTTGCCTGATTATTCATCTTACATCACTTAGGTCCTGTGTGATCTATACACACTTCAACCCTGTCACTCTTGGCTTGGCTCTACCTGCATTGTTACATCCTATCAATTCAGGTACGGTTGCTGCAGTCACGATGCTCCAATTTATTGTGCGTACTACGATCATCAAATCTCAACATTTTGGTATCTACTACTGGGATTTTAGGGATTTTTTAGTATGTTATTCTATAAACCAATAGCTATCATTGACAAAAGAATCAGCTTGTTAGGATTAATCTTAAAGTTCTTGAACTACCAGATACGGCAGCCATGTTGAATTTGTATCCTGCAAAGATGTCACATTAGGGTGGGTTTTAATCAATTTTACAACCTCTAAGACATAGAAATAGACCCCCAAACCATATTCATATCAGGTTTGATTGCAATTTTATGACTATTTCAATATTTTGTCTAAATACGGCGGCCATCTAGAACACCATGTTGGATTTCTTGGGAGGCTCCATTGGGATTCCAGGGGATTTTTAGTATAGTGTTTCTGGTGTCATGTTGCAACTATCCTGCAAAAATCAGCTTGTTTAAATTAATTTTAATGATTAGACCTAATGCTCTTGGACTATTTATTTGTTTACTAAGTGCAGTGTACTTGGGTGTTCCATACAAATACATTAACCCTCAAAAACCAGTTATGAAATTTCTGAAAAGATATATATTTTTTTCTTCCTTTCTACTCGTTTTCTTTGCAATCATTTATAATTTTTTTTAACCCATTTTTTCATAATGTTTTCTTTGTTTTTTTTAATCATTTATCCATTTCATTAATTTCTTTTCATTTTACTTAGGTCAATATCTTACATATTTTTCTTCTTGTATCTTTCTTAATTCAATCATCATTTTTTTTATGTCTTTACTTCCTTTCATTTCCTTGATTGATTGATTCATTTTTTATTTTGGCATTAAATCAATTTTTCTTTTCTTGCTGTTTATATTTTTACATTTGTTATTTTTCTTTATTATAATTCATTTATTTATTACTTTTTAGTTTGATTTTTTATCCTTTCTCATTATTATTTGTGTTTTTTGTCTTCCTTTTTTTATTTCCCTTTATTTTCTCTTTAATTTTCTCTTTTATCCATTCCTTCATTCAATGTTTCTTTTTGGTTGCTCTCTTTTTTTATCATTCTATTTCCCCTCTAATTTATCTATTTACTTTTATTTATATTTTTGGTCTTTTTTCTTTCACTTATTCATCCTTTTTTAAATGTTCATTATTTTTCTACCCTTTTACTGTCTCCATCTTTATTCTTGGTACTGCAAGGTAAAATGCAAAGCAGATGAAAAAAGAGCCATTAAGAACTCATTTATCATTAAAATTCATAACTCTCTGCTGCTAAGTATTATTCAACTAATTTAAAAGGAGAATGAATCAATGACTTTTAAAATTTTCACCTTTTTAAAAGAATTTTATGTACAAATTGGCTTAGACAGAAAGGAGTATGAAGAAGCAAATACACATCTTCAGAAAGTTATTTTGAATATAAAAGATCAAAAGAATAATAGGTGTAATTGATATCCAGAGCAGTGATCCAGAGTGAGTTTTTCTTCCATCTTTTCACAAGCAGTTCTGTTTTTTCTATCTAAAATTATTTTTTCATTTATAAATAACTTCAACCTGAACAGGTAGCCTATGTCAGTCAATCCTTCCCTTTTTACCAAGTTTTCTTTTCTTCCATTCTTCTCACTTGTTGGATTTTGAAATGAAATTTACCTGAGTTTGATTTTTCATTGCTGCTGTCATTGTCGTCTTCATCTTGCTCTTGTTCTTGTTCATCATCATCATCATCGTCATCATCATCATCATCGTTGTCGTCGTTGTTGTCATCGTCATAATCATCATGATTAGCAACAACAAAATGTTAATAATAAAAAAAGAATCACGTAAGTTCAAACTTCTGCATTATAAAAAGCTTTTTCACAAACTATTCTCTCAGTATGTGAGTTACTTATAAAATTTGGCATAATGTAGGGGTGCAAATATCAAAAGGTTTTCCTTACATTCTTTTCTTAAAGTTGAATATCTTGCTGCAATGAGAACTGAAAACTCTAATATTCCCTAATCAGGTCAAAGAGAGGAATTCCTTCATGAGAAATGTTTCTTCTTTGAAGAATTTGTCCAAATGCCAAAATGTCTTAATGTTCTTATAAAAATGTTATATCCGTATTGGTTTGTTTAATCTATTACAACAAAAGTAATTAAGTCACATGAAAAGTCAGTTGAAATTGGAAAGGTCGCCGGTTAATATTTGCCAGTAGTGTATCTAAATGAGGAGGGCAAACTTTATGAATCAATTCCATAATATTGTTAACTATAGATTTGTTAAAATTAATACAATGAACATGGGAAATAAATCAATCCTTAAGAATAAATGCAAGGAAAGCATTAATTAAGTTATTTATAATTCTTGCTATCATATATTTTACATATGGATATTTTGGATTGGAGGATACCTATTTCCTTTTCTAATGCTATATAGTTTTATTTCTTAACCATTACGTAAAACATATATTATATAAGCATTATAGATTTTATATGAAACCAGATGAGAAGAAATATGCTTCAACTAACCAAACTTTTCCACTCATTGTCCATAAATCAATGTTACATACAGCTTTTTAAGGTAGTCAATATAAAATCTAGGTTTCATTTTATTCTTTTTGAATAACATAAACCACACCCATATTAACACTGCCATTGTATACATACACAGTTTCACTGAATTCTGAATGAAATTCATGTACAAATTGTTCAGTATTTTGTACTTTGGTGTATTTTTGTTGCCTTGACTGTGATATTACTTTCAAACCAAATAGGTCTGGTTAGTCACTCAATAAAAAACGTCACGTGACCAACGTTGTTTGGCAAACTGTGTTGGAGGTGATCAATTAAAAAATTGGAAAAAGGGGTGATCGATGAATAAATTACTTCTTTCACCTTTTGTTGAGTGGTGATCACTAAAAATTTTCAAAATCAAGCATGAATACTGCTGGACACGAAATAAGGGATCAATTTAGCATAAACTTATATTGCAAATTGAAACCCCCACTAAAAATTATTTAGGGGTAGAATTTTCAACAAAAAAAACGTTTTTTCTTGGCATAATAAGGAGTAAATATTTAAATTTTTAGTCCTCTAGCTCCATTGGTGTGGCCTGTACAAGTGATACATACATAGCCAGCCAGACCAACTTGAAAATTGAATGAACCTATGTTGACAGTTTTGGTGACAGTTTTGACTGACGGTTTCTAATAGGCAAAAACTGCAATCGTTGCTGAACAGGAAAATTAGAAGTAAACAACGACAGGCCAATTTGCAGTTGCTAAACAGTAGAACAGCCAAAACAGGAAGTAGTAGTTGTTCTCAGTGGACCACTAAACAAAATACAGTAATACCTTGAATAGTGTGGCTTTGATTAGTGCAGGTTTTAATGTAGTGCAGTATTGCTGTACAAATTAAACTAAGTATAAGCTGAAAAAAAAACCACATATTAAATTATAATAGGACCCTGTACAGTGCGATTTGAACAGTACAGAATATTTTCAAACAAATTAACTGCACTAATCAAGGTATACCTGTATAAGCATGTTTACTTTGCTGTAGTTGAATATACAAGACAAAATATATTCATTGTATTTCTGGTAAAGTATTAATGTAGTGAATCTGAATATATTTTTATTTTGACTAAAAACAAAGAAATGAAATTTCATCTCTAGACCTTTATAAATTTAACAAGAAATCATTTGGTATCAGTTCAGATTTCCCTGCAATAGCCTCACACTTGGAAAATGAATTCAATGTTTTTTGGCTTAATTTTTATACTGAAGCACTTCTCATACACAAACCATAACAAATTATTATCTGTTAAATAATTTTGACCAGATTTCGGCTACAATGTTGAGTGACAATGATGGTATTGCACAGTGTTATATCATTGTCAGAGTCATTTGGTACACTTGTCCCATTTTAAAGTATAGGTGTTAGTTGAGTTTCTCTCTTTCTTCTGCCATTTGATGACTGCCACATTTTTTGTCAACACAAAGAGTCAGGTAGGATTGCCTTCAAGTTTCCTGTTCATTGTTTACTTTACTTGAAAGTAACCCAACAACCCATAAGAGGTCACACAAGATGATTCTGAGATTCCCAACACCACCCTTCCAGCTGCAGTGGGAGATGGCGGAAATTGGCTTTTGAAGGAAATGACTAAATAATAAGAATGTGAAAAAAACAGATTTTTGTGATTTGACCTGAAATATAAAATTCTTATCTTTAATATTACTTTTAACTATCCTATTGAGTCTTAAAAAAACATGGACTTAAAAGGGTGAATCAATAAGCCACATAGTTATTAGCTAAATTTTGATCTGAAATTTTCACTTTATAGTGTTCAATCTATGTAAATAATATTCATAACTAAATTAAGTGTAGTGACAAAGAAGGAGATTATGTTGAAAAATAAATATTTGTTGTGTAAAATAAATGTTTTTTTCATCTTTAGGCTACAGACTTATTGATGTACCTAAATTTTACAACCCGTGATATATTGAGGATATATTTTAGCTTAATCTTGCACAAGACCACAGTTGTAGAGCACCCGGTGAGGACTGAACTGGTGAATTGGTCTGCAAGACTAATTTGCTAACTATTGGGCTAGGTAGGCATCCATTTGTGATATATTGTCTTCATGATTATTACTATTGTTTAAGTGTGGGATTTTTCTGCTTTAAGGAAGAATTGATCAAATTTGGGGGCGGATCCAGGAATTTCTTTTGATGGAGAAATATTTTTTCATTTTTTTTCTTCATACATTCACTCATGTTTGTCGACACAGCATCTCCAAAAGTTCTCAATAAATTTAAATGACATTTTGTGGAAGGGTAATGAGCCATTGAAGGAATTGATTAACTTTCGGGGTAGGTCCAGGAACTTTTTTACAGTTACCTCCCCTGCATCATAGCTATATATGAACTGATTTGCATTCAGTTTTTTGTGGCGTTATCAGAGTATGCGCTCTTTGAGTGCTTTCTAGTTTTCAACCAACAGTTCCAGCATTTATGAATTCACTTCATGATTATTTCCTGCTTTCATGTTCAGAGCTGATAAGAGGTGAAAGTTTACAAATTTTCGTGAAATTTTGCTGGTTTGTTTTGAAAGAAAAACATTACAATCATGGAACAAGCATACATGAAAGTTCAAACCAATAAACAAATTTTATATGAGCCTTTGAAAAATTCTTATTTGCAATGTAGTGAAATTGATGCGATAACAATGTATACAATAGTGTTGATATGAAAGTTTGTTGAAATGATGATACTAATTTGACCAATAAAGGATTCTAATGCAGGTCAAGGTGGTAGAAGCAGAAGATGTGTTTGGACTATGTGTTAGTAAAAAGGTTTGCAGATAGATTTATGCTTTTTTCTATAGTTTTGAGAAGGGTCATTAATATTCAAATAGTTCTTTGGACGATTTAACTAACTTCTTGTTATTTGTGTTGTAAACACAACGTTTGCACAGAAACACCCGGGCCATATGCTATAAGGGTTACCCCCCTTTAAACATAACTTCTGTTTAACCCATCACACTCGGATTTTACACCTGAAGAAGGCTGAAGAATGGATCAGCCGAAACGTTGTGTTTACAACACAAATAACAAGAAGGAGTTCAATCGTCCGAAGAACCATTTGAAGATTTATGCTTATTCACAATTTTATTGGTTAATTACATTTGAAATCTTGAGATATACTTATTCTGAAGAATGATAGATTTATTTTTGCTGTTAGGCTGATAAATAAGTCTTTTCAGATGCTGAATGATTTTAAAATCATTCAGTTCAAATTACCATAAATAATTCAACAAAGGAAATGTACTGTTAATATGAAGTACGAGTAGTACGTGCATATGGGTTTCCATACCTACAACCGGAACCATATGATACGGCCGGAAGTGGTCTGGGTGACCATATTATAAAAGCTTATTATATACAGTGCCATATTGTAAATGATTCTTTTAGTTAAATAAAGCTTGTCTTGCAGTCTCCAAGTTCATACAGTATTCATTTTATTAAATGAACAACATTTTCAAGCTGTATCATTTTTACAGGGGAGCTAATATTGTCGATGATCTCTGAGAAATAATTTGTTCTTCTTCCTCATCATTTACCTTGCCTAAATGAGGATAAATTTAATAATTAATTTATGAGGACTTCTTATCACAAATATTTAGTGGCCTAATGAGATCCTCTGTTTTTATTGATTGATGAATCCAATTCTTGTAAAAATCCATATTGTAACTATTGTATAACTCTCTCATCTGTTCTGTAAATCAGTTGAATGCAAGTAGCATAGAAGATAATTGAAGGTTAAGAAGGTTGAAAGTTCAAATTTGGCAACAAAACCATAACAACACAAACTCATGCAGGAAAACCTCTTCAAAGTTTTCATTAATTTAAATTTTAAATTTAAATTTTTTAATTCAAATCCATCATATTACTTTTTATTGACTAACTTTGAATTTATTTTTTACAAGATAACCAAATCTTATGCTATCAGTTTTTGGCATAGTCAGGCTGATTTTAAAGAAAATGATATCTGTTCTAAGCAAATTCTATACAGTATCTCTTTAATCCTTAAAGTTCTCTAGATATTCCAATCCTTATCATCCTCTTATCATCAGGAAAGAAAAATAATTTGAATAATTATACTCTATCTTTATAATAGTAATTGTTAATCACTGCTATCCACAACAGACTGGTTTAAACACTGTTGCAGGATTTAGGTTATTCATGTGTTCTGACATTTATATGTATCTATTTATCTATGTATCCAGACTTTGCACAGCCCTAACCATTCATAGTAGAAACTTGAAATTTTGCCCACACACTCCCTTCAATAAGTAGAGAAAATGTTTTTTACTTGAAAAATCCCCACCAAAATAAGCTTTTAGTGGAGTGTCCAAATTACAATGTAATTCATGCAAAATTGATCCCTTAGTTGTGCCCTGCAGCGTTCATGCTTGTTATTTGAAAAGTTTTACTTTTTAATGATCACATCACAGTAACTAATTCATTGATTACCCCTTTTTCCAATTGATCACCCCCAACACAGCATCCTTAAAGACATTGGTCACATGACCTGGGTTTTTTAAAACTTTAATCATGAATTTATGGTTCAGATCATACTGGTAGTATTTCCATGAAGGTAACTTAATTTTACAACTGCTTAATTTACGAGGTAAAAAGAAGCATACATGAGTGGCAGTGATTCATAATTTCCCTTGGAATGCTAGTTTTAATTGCATTTTACAGCACATGCATGTATGTAGGTACAGTGTACTTGTCAATTAGTTTAAATTGTTCAGTTGAGCCAGCCAATTTATCTACTTCCCTGTGCTAATAGTATGTATAAACAACAGATTTCTCTTATCTGCAAACACAGAGCAATTTTTGCAATGAATAGAACTCACCAGCTCTTAGTCTGTACTTGAAAAAAATTTCTTAAGCAGTTGTCACTTGTGCATTGTCTAACACTAATGTGCTTTTATTTTTTATTTTCCTAACTTTGGCCATAACTGCCATCACCTGTGTTATAAAAAAACTTGACAAAAACAATGGTGATTTCTTTGACAAAGTCTTTATAACTTATTTGGTGGATAGAAAGGATGTTCCTATTAAAACAATTTAAAAGGTAACGGTCTAAGAGATTTCACACAGTTTTCTAGTGATACTCAGTGATATAGGAACCATAGTTTTATTGTCAATATGTAATCAATACTAAATCATGCTTGGATGTCTCCAACACCCAACTGTGTAGGGAAAGTTATATGAAGGTGTTTGAAATTCAAATACAGCTTATTTTTCAATTTTCTATTTTATTTGTGGAACCCTGCCTTAAATTAGGAGAAGGGTGCTACACATTTTTTCCAATTCTTCCTATCTCTCTGTACACTGGAAAACCTAACAGTCCTTGGAGCTTCTTATATGATGTATCACACTTCTGATTCCTAAATTATTATTGAAGTTAAGCAACATTATGCCTAGACGGTATTAAATAGGAGACCATTTGAGAACAGTAGTGGCTGTTGAGTAAAAACTAGCATTTCTTAAGTGTAATGTGGTGGGAATGGAATGCAACAACTTCACCAGCCAATAAAGATGTCATTTTTCCTAATTTCCTGCAATTCATGGAACTATAAATATTTTGGTATCATTGATATTGTCTAAAACAAAGCGAATGAAGCTCCTTGAACCAATCTGGAAAGATTTGAGTTCATATTCAAAGGAGGTAAGTTGGATAGAATAATTTCTACTAACAGGAACAGAACACCTGAAAAATATCAATTGATCTGAGTAACCTTTGAATTGAATTGTTTGGTTTAAGTTTAATTTGGTACAGTGCAGTGGTATAACAAGGGTTTTCAACACCTGGAGGCAAAGACAATTTTTCTGCCCCACCCTTAAAATGTTTTGATTATTTATTTTGTCATGGAACAAAAGTCACAACGTAGTGTTACCCTGAGCTACCTAAAAAAAATGTAATAAGAAGAAAAGTCACAATTTTGGTTTTCTGGTTTGGGAAAATGTCATAAGAAAAAATATTTATAAAAAAATAAATAATATTTTAATTTAATTCATACTAATTAAATAATTTAATTCAGCTTCCTTCTTATTTGGTAAATAAAAAAATTAAACTAACGTAGGCAAAATATCCTAATTTAAAAAAAGAATGAATGAATAAAAGTTTTTTTTGTGATTTACCAACATATTTTGCCTGTGTCGTCTGTGTCGTCTAGTTCTGATTATAAATGGTAAAGTTTCACAGAAGTAAATACATAAATTATATTGTTATTGATTTGAATAAATCAAATTGTTTTTATTTGTTCAATGTTTTCATCATCGAGTGAGCGAGTGTGTGAAACTTTACACTCAGGATCACCTTCCCTACATTGTGTCAAATTATGTTGGTAAATAAATCACAAAAAAACTGTTATTCATTCAAATTTTAAAAAAAATGAATTAGTACAAATTAAATTAAAATATTACTTATTTTATTAAAATATTACTTACATCATTACTAAATAAATTAAAATATTACTTATTTTAAGCCAGAGTTGTGACTTTTCTTCCTATTATGTTTTTGAGGTAGCTAACATGTTATTGGTGATCATGAATTTAAGTACATTGTTGATGGTCAGTTTCTCGACACTTGAATTTGCCATACTAGTGTTGATTATCTCTTTGTACATGTCTTTGAATGAAAGAACCTCTTGTATTATTTCAATTTGACTTTGGATGACGTCTGAGTACGGGTCTGCTAAAAATTCTAATTTGTTCACATTATCTGCATTGTCAAAATGCTTTGGATCTAAAGCCACATTTTTAAAATGCTGTAATGTCTTTGCTTTTGTTGTTAGTTAGTTGTATACTGGTTAAAACACTGTTGGCTTTAACTGTGTAAGTACTGATAGAAAATGAGGAGAGACAGAGAAACACGTGTGCTGTGATTTCTGCCGGTAAATCAAGTGCCAAAACTTCCATTAACCAGATTGAGGCAAACTTTTGTTAACCAGATCGAGGCAAACTTCCGTTAACCAGATTGAGGCTATTACCATTAATGGCTACAAGTGGGCGCAGTTTTCCTTTTATTTACATTTAAAACAGACAAATAAAGCATGAACATTTATGAACACTGGTAGGTTCTTCATTTAGAAAATCTCCATTTGTCTAATTATTTGTTTGAGTCTGTTCAGTTCGTATTTTTTTAAAGTATGTTTTGCTAGCGTTAATTTGACCTTTTTTTTGTGTTATCATTATTTTTTTTATTTAAAGGAATAGTTGTTTGTTTAAAGTTTAAAGTTTAAAGTTTAAAGTTTAAATAGTTTTTATTTAAAGGAATAGTTGTTTGTTTAAGTGAATGTGTGATGAAATTGAGTTTTACATGATGCATGTAATGAAGAGAGTATTGGAAAATCATTGATTTTTCTTTGTGTCCAGAAAGGTTGAGTTTCAAAAGCTTTTTTCTATTCTTTTTTTCTGTAAGGTTACCAGTGTAGAATAAATGTTATAAATTACATTTTAAAAAGTCTTAGTTGTATTAAGGTTAGTGGCAGCCAGGAACTATTCAGGTCCACGTGGTTAAAACAATTCCATTTTGGTGCCGAAAAATCCTGACCTCACTGTTGATGGACCTGGAGAAGACACAATCGCCATTTTGAAAATCGTGGGGAAATACCCGCGTGGATCGGCCATTTCAAATTTTAGATAGATATAAGACCATGTCGATCAAAATGTTCTGCGTTAAAAACCTTTTTGTGAGGGTTCAATTATCTTTTTTCTTTTCTTCTTTTTCTTTCCTTTATTTTGTGTGTTTCCGGTTTCAGTTGTATTTTTCTCAAAGGAACCAATAATCTCTTCACAAAGTTTGATCTCTTCTGTTTTCGTGTCCAGTTTAGACTAGACTTGCAGTAATTGTGCAGTTTTGTTCTCTTGTTGGTACTTGGCAGCCTCATATTTTGCTTGATTCCCTTCTGGAAATTCATCAGAATGTTCTTTACATTTCTCGAATTGGGCAATCTACTGCTTTTGATATTCTTTTCAGTGGTGCTGATGCTTGTCCGAGTGCAGTTCGTGACTGTCGCTGAGCTCATTTCAAGCAACAGACTGATGATTGTATGTGGGGCAGCTCTGTTTCCTTGAATGATAGGCCATAGGCTGCCGCAATTTTGACAATGCTGCTGTGATTGGTTGTGATACTGGTGGTGTGGTGTGTTGGTGATATGATGGACATGGACACTGGCAGCTTGTTGAAAATCGGCAATGTGTTGAATATGGGAGGCTGTTAGTTGTGTTGTCCTCGCATACTGCAACAAATCCTGTAGGAACATTTTGGGGTTGATCAGTCCCTTTTCGCTAACTGCAGCCAGCGATTAGCTGTGACTTGATTTTTTCTTCATCATTTAGGAAATTACAGGTTGGGCCAGTTCTTTTAGTTCAGTGTAAAAGTTGTCTATTGTCTGGGGTTTGTCTCAGTTGCCAGAAGACGAATTTTGGATATTCCACATTTTGTTGTGGATGGACTTGGTTTTTGACCGCTTTGACGAGTCTGTCAAAGTGTGTTTCATCATCTCCTGATTTCAGTTGTTCAGTGAACTGAGAAAATATTGGTCCACTATGTCTAATATGAAAGTGTGCACATACTTTGTCATAGGACAAATATTTCACAACATAAGATTTTTGACAACACTCTCTACTAAAAATTGACTGTGAATAAAGAAACCTTTACATTTTCTTGTATTCCTGTGTGTGCCTTTTGTCTTTCCTTTAGGAAGCAGTTATTCTTCGAGTTTTGTTTTGGCCAGTTGGCTTACACTACGGTCTATCTCTTCCAAAATTTTGTCTGAAAATTTTTCTGATATTCCAAAGTTTGAGACAAAAAGGCACCAGTTCTTTTTATCTTATTGCTTCATTGGTCACTTCTTTGGTGATGGTCAGGTCAAGAAAAAACCAGGAATCCTTTATCGCAAATATGATCTGGTCACTAAACTCATAGAAGATGGAAAGGTAGAGGAAAAGTTCTGAATTGCGACAGAAAGACCACAAAGAGGGCAGGGAGAAGGAGAGAGAAACAAGGCAGTTAAACTGGCTATGCATAGCCGACATCGCCTCACCCCACTTACTTTCCCTAGCAGGCCCCAGCTATTGTAAGTGCCCAGACTTCACATCAGGGAATTTTCTTATTTTTACTGTTTTTATTGTTTTATTGTTTGGGTAGGCAAGGTAAGTTTTATAGGATAGATTATCCATATCCTCACTCCTCACTCTTATCTCTAATGTTGTGGCATGCCAGCAACAAGATGGTTAAAGATAACTGTCAATGGGATGGAAGCGATGTAAATAGTATGAAGTGGAATTCAAACTTGGTTGTCTGATTTTGTCTTTCAAGATGATAACTGTTATGTTTCCTTGCACCTCCTGATACCATTAAGTCTTTTAATTATAATCAAAACCATAAAAGCAAACATTTTTGTTATTAAAGGAAGTTACTTGCCAATTATTTCTCATATATAATTAGCCTTGTCAAATCCAACATCTTGTGCAATAGATATCTTTTCAAGCTTCAGCTTCCATGTTCTTTTAAGATTTTTTGTTCATATTTAATTGTAAATTAAGATTTTGTTATTCATCTCCATGGACATTTTTTTCTTTTTATCTTTAGGAATATTTCTCTTTCTCGTCTTTTCCCCCCCGTACATTTTATTTGCTTTTTTTTACAGAAATTGTTAAGTGGTGTTAGTGGTAATAATAACATGAATATTAACATACTTGGTATGAATGGAAGGAAAATAGAAATGGACAAGTAAATATTGAGAGAGAGAGAGAGAGAGAGAGAGAGAGAGAGAGAGACAGCCAAGTGTGGAAAAGAAAGCACCAATCAGTGGGGCAAAAAGGGCTAAGCTATATTAGCTAACTATGGTAGCAGTGTGTAGGAAATTGGGCAAAGGTACTTTCACCCAGGTAATGAAGCCACTGCAGCACGTGTGGGTATGTTTCGTCAATAGATGTCTCTTTCGTCAATGTGTTTCTCTTTCAACAACAGGTATTCATTTCATTCCACAAGCATATTGTTCAGTTCTTCACTTCATTTCATCTCCTTATATTTTCATTTCTGTTCCTGTTTCTCCCTTCTCTCTCACCCATGTTTTTGAAGCTGCACTGGAACTAAGAACTAACCAACGATGCAGATGGACAATGCAACAAATATGACAGACGTAACTTAATATCTTAGAAGCAAGCCATGAGTAGATTAATTGTTAGAGAATCGCTGGTCATTAATATCATAATGTGTATCTTTGTCACATGAGACAGACCAATCTTTGAATTCTACACAGAGGATTTCACATAGACAAGTAGTGTCCTAGAACTCATAATGTTTCAATTTGCTGAATAATCCAACAATCTTTGAATGTCTTTAAGATTTGCCAGTTGGAATGTGAAAGGGCTCAGATCTTTCAGTTACAAAGCTTGTTTATTGAAGGATTTACAATCTTTTGGTGTAGATGTGTCCATATTATAAGTAACTTACTTTGTTAACAAGAATTATCATCATATGTTGTCATTTCCTTTGTTTTTAAACATTTGAAGATAATCTATCCCAAGAAGTTTCCATTTGAGTCAAATGTGCATTGAATGATCCAGTTAACCTTATGGATTTAGATCCTGCAGGGAGGTTGAAGGTGGTTACTATTACTGCATTCTTAGCTTCACTAAGAAACACTGCTAATTATGCACCTAATAACCCAATAGAAGACATGGTGGTCTATTTTTGCACATACTTGATAATTTCCCCCATGTACTTTTCACACACACATAATATAGACAAGACTTCAATATCAAGACAGCCCAGTTCCTCTTTTAGACCAACACTTTTTATATCATTTTTAATTTTTTAACCATAAGGCTGACATAAATAAATGAGTGTTCCAGCCTTTGATTTTACATGGGATAGTTTTTACTGTCCTGAAGTCATTTCTTTATATAAGACATTTCTTTATATAAGTTGGCATTGCCATTGAAGTTGATATTTTTAATTTTCCTTCAACTTAACAACTAGTTCATTTATACAAATAAAAGACACTTATGGTCTGATTAGAAGTAATCAGACCCCAACGATCAAGACAGAAACCCAATTGATATGAAGGAACTTTTAAGATTAGAAATAAAAAATCTATTCATTATCCCATCTCTTGTCATGTTTATTACCATGCTCTTATATTAATTGGTGTTTGCTTTATTCATATATAGATCTAATTACTTCTAATTAGACCATGGATGGTTTATATCTAAAAGAATATTTTGTGTCAGTCAAGATGCCTACATTTTGTATAATATTGATGGGATTAAGTCTGTTGAATTTAAATTATTTGCCTGCATTTGCCCTTAAATTTAAATTTAGAATTTAAAAAAAATCTTTTTCTTCAACTAATAATCAACAACTTAATATTTACATTTTTATCTCAATTTTATCCCATTCTATTTTTACACTCATAATGTTTATTCATATGAGGAGGAGTTGCTATTGAAGCCAATTCCTGTAAGACATTAACAATAAAATTCTATTGGTAAATATGGAGGACAGAAGATAAATTTCAATCAATTCAAATTTTATAACTGGGGCCCCTGCTTTGATAATTAATAAATTAGTTCAATTAATTTGCATAAGTTTGTTTGGGTTACATTGGATCAACAAATGTGATCACACAGTGAGTTAATGATAACATTGCTATTGAACAGAGGGAAATATTTATTCAGTTAGGAAAAGAGATTTTTTCATTTTCTTTCTGTCAATTTCCAACATACTAGATCAGAGCTTTCCAAACTGTGTGTCAAAACACCTTGGACATTCTTCCTTTCCAGTGGTCAGACTGTGGTAGACTTTTAGTCTGATATTGAGCCCACCTGATACCTTGAGAAACCTTTTGTAACAATTTTTTGGGGGGTAAGGTGGTTTTTTTCATAAATGCACTCGACTCTAATGAATACCAATATTTATTATTATTGGATGAAGTATTGGAGCACACCACTTTTTATTAAATTTGACTAGTTTTTACCTTCATCCTAATTTTAGTTGTTTTTTAGTTATACTTATTAATTCATTGGTAAAAAGCAACTAGGCGTAAACTAGTCTCCCTCTAATGAAGTTTTTGTGGCTGACTGGGAAAAAAACAGCTAGGCATAAACTAGTCTCCCTCTGACAATGAGGGTGTGAGTTAGATTCTCACCGAAGGCTTACTCTTTATTTCCGATTGCGCTGTTATTCATTGCTATAGAAACAGTGGCCTGAATTAATAAGTTGTATAAAAACAACTAAAATCAAATTTAATAAAAAGTGGTTTAATGAATATGTATTATTAAAAGGCTGCAATGGTGTGAAGGAGAATATGGAAAAATAGAAAATATGATTTAGTTATTACAAGAAGGTAATATTTCATCTATGAAAAAGTCTGGCGGTATTGTAAGGTATTGTTGAGGTGCTCTGGGTTAGTAGTATTGGTACTTCAGGTGTGAAAACATGCCTGACGCCCTAAGTCATCATCTGTTTTTTGCAGCAGCATCATAGGTATGAAATTATATCTATTATAGACTTCTTTTCAGATGACACTAGAAAAGACTAGTGACAATTAGGAAAGACCAGCACCATTGTTAGTTATCATGTGACAAACAAATGGGATATACCCCAACAATGAAAGTAGGGTGGGGAGAATAACATCATCATGTCAGAAAGGGGTGCAGAGATATCTCATTATGATTCGCTACTTGAGTCAATAACACCATAACAACTCAGGACTGAGATTGTAAATCAATTGAAGGTAACCACTGTCGGGAGGGGTAGTAATACCACAGTATACAGGATTCCTTTGTTTGTTGGCACCAGGTTACAGTTTAAAAAAACCAAAAAAACAACACCAGCCGGTTCAGATTTGATAATGTAGAACATTGTCCCAACTTTAATTTTGCATTGCCCAACACTTTAAAATGTTGGCCTTTCTCTGTACATATTTCATACAAATAAGCAAGGTGGTAGTTTAGTGTTTGAGGAGAGAATGCTATTTAAGAAGTTGTAAGGCATTTTGATAGTTGTTATGGTGAAAAAGACAGTGGCTTAACTTAGCTAGAAGAATACTAATAATAAACCACATAGAACTGTATTGATAAAAATGTCTCCCCTTTATCAGAGACCTTTCACCAAATTCTTTTATTGTACCATTGTACAATTATTGTGTATCTATCTATCTATCTATCTATCTATCTATCTATCTATCTATCTATCTATCTATCTATCATACTTCATATTCACCATTTACTCTCAGAGATAAGCATATCTTTTCAAGCATTAGTGCATTTGTATAAATGCAGAAATCTGTATTGACTAGAGATTTTGTCCATTGGAAAACAGGAAAACAAAAAGCCTGTAAATAAATAAGAATACATACATATATGTAATTTATATTTAACTAAGAAAAAGGAAATATAATTGATTTTGTTAAACATTAAAACTGAACAAAATCAAGCATATTCTGTTTAAAGTGTTGATTACTTACATGTATGTTTACAGACTAAATTTCATCTTTTGTACATGGTGTGCATGTGTGTGTATGTATATAAACATATTCTTGTATATATATGTATGTGTGTGTGTGTGAGGGAGAGATAGAGAGAATAGGTAATGTTTTTGAAAATGGAATTGATTGTAGTTCTGATTGAGGCTTTTGATGCTACATACCAAAAAGCCCCAACAAAAATGTCTTTGTGAAAAGCTTCTATGGAATCCTCTGTGTCTTCTGTCTCATTGCTAGCTGTCTGGAATGTTTGACAGTTGACAATGTACAAGTGAATACATGAGAAATGTATTCTTGCCATATTCAGGTACTACATTACTCTATCCATTGTCAGTCATGACGTTATGAGCACACATACACATATTTATACACCCACATATCAATAAAGTTCTCTATAAATGCACAAAATTGTCTACACACTTTAATATTTATCAATATATAAGCATGACAGCTGTGTATACATACAATGCCTTCACAATTGTTCATTTATTTATACATGATCATATATGTGTATGTAATGTCTGCATATATATATGTAAATGGATATAATAGGAATTTTCTAAAGCAGACATGATTATTACTACCGACATGATTGCAAAAGTAACCTTCATCTCTGACTATATCCCCTGTAACAATCAACTAGTTTTTGATACTTAAATGCTCTGGACATATGTCTGACTTCTCAGGGCAGATTCCTAATGAACTGAATGTAGAAGACAGGCTCATCAGCAAGAGACTTTGACTTAGGTAAATGAAGATGAATTCTTCTTGTAATCTAATGACATTTCTTATTTACATCTTTGTTTTTTTAAATATCACATTTCAGTTGATATATTTTTCTGTCTTCCTCATATATTTTTAGTTTTAGTTTTTGACTAGTTTCTTCATTTTTTAATTTTGTGTTTTTATCACAACTTTTTAGCTAGTCTATTCTAAGATTAGGAATAAGAAACCTGTCTATTCTAAGATTAGGAATACAAAACCTGTCCTATATCAAACATAGAGACTATAGAAACAGCTTTGGTGGCCTAAATGGTAAGGCAATATCACATGATATGATGAGCTATTGAGGTATGGGACACAGGTTCAAATCTTATTCCAAACTAGTTCTTTATTCAGAATTACTAGTTTGATTTAACAACTGACAAAAAGATTGGCTAAAAACATTTTGATAAGAAACTATTAAAAACCTAAAACAAAAAATATGTGTTATAATGAAGAAATATTTCTAGGGGACAATTAGCAGTAATGTGTCCCACTGTAAAAACATGAATTCCCTAATATAGATTGATGTAATAATGGGTATCTGTGTATTTTATGGCACACTTTTTTTGTATACTCTATAGCATAAATATTGATTACTTTTGTGAGAATAGTCTTGTAAGCAACAAAGAGAAGTATCAGTGGGAGCCATGCAATCTCTAACAAATCATGTGGGTGTTGTTCTATTTATGGTATACTTGCTTTACATCAATAAATTGTTTTATCAATAAAAAAAAAAGGACCATTTCACTCACTTTCATTTTTAGTTTTTGGTTATAATTAATCTTTTAAATAATAAAACTTATAAGAATGCTAAAAACTATTTAAATCTCAGTATTTATTAAAAAGTTAATTTGTAATAAAATTATACACAACTAAAATAAAAACTTCAACTGTTCTCCTTAGCCTATTTATTGATTGAACAGATATATTTCAGCTTGTCAGGCCATTTTCAATGTTCAGTAGACAAATTCTACTCAAATTCCGATTGTGCATCCCTCTGTCGGGATTAAAATATATATGCACATATATATATGATGATAGGAAAAGACAATGTGGAGACTCAAAATTATTTGAAATAATTATTTATTACCTAACATGTTTCAGCCAAAAACTGGCTGTTTTTCAAAGGTATCTGGAGAAACGGTGTAGTCATCCTGCGTGGTCACCCTAATAAGTTGCAAGAGAATGATCTGCTTGGAGACTTCCAAGATTAACACCATGTCTGGCCTTAGTTTTGTTGTGGCAAAAGTTTCCCGAAAAGTCTACTATCCAGGTTAACCTTCAGCTGCCAGTCTTGTACCATTGCCAGCAGCCCAAGGAGGTGGTCCTGGCAGTTGATAGCTTCTCTCTAGCTCTGACAAAAGCAATACTCTTTTGCACTGGGCTGAGGCGCTTGTGATGGTTAATTCCACTGCCGATGATATCTGCTATAGCCTTCAGGACTTGGTCATGGTGCCAGTGGTACTGTCGCTTGCCCAGGGAGGAGGAGGATGTGCTCCAGGGTTCCTCAATTTAGGCACAGAGGGCAGGCTGGTGACTTCACCTTCCCACAGTTGAACAAGTTGGATGGGCTTGGCAGAAAGTCCATGAGACTTTGTGCTCCACTGCTTGCTCTTGTCTAGTTCACTCATTGCTGCTTCATTCCAACCACCCTGCTGGCACACTCCTTTTCGACTAATGCTTGCACCTCTACTTGTATCAGCAGCCTCCTGTCCCTCCCCTGTGCCTTGTCATAGTGAGGTATTTTGTGACTACCCAAGCCAGCCCTTCTGTGAGACACTGCACTCACCAACACCCTGTCCCTCAGCAATGGTTACAGTGTCTGCTGCTCCCCACTTCTGTCCTGTCCTGACCTGCAGCACCTCCCTAGTATGGGTCATCTTGAATTCCTCATTCAGGCTGCTGAGATGGAGCATTAGATTTTTGTTTTGTCCATATAGGGCAATGGTGCTCAGGCTCCGAGGTAATCCCAGCCACCTACGCAGGAACCTACTGATCCTCCTCTCACTAAGTGCTGTGACACTTGCTCCATCTGCATGCATTTCATCTTGGCCTTGTGGAACTTTAGAGCTGCAGGCCATGTATATATATATTAATTATGTGCACACAGTGTATCCTTCAATATTTGTATTCTTACACAGAACTGTAGACATACACATATACATACACATAATCCATGTATTGATACACTTGTTTTTAACTATTTATATATATATTTACCAATGAGTCTTTCTACCTACAGTGTATGTTATGCTTTCTATTCACCCCCAAAACATTGATTCAACTGTTACAAGCTACCTTGGTACCCAGTATTCATTAGTTATTTTATTGGGATGAAAAACTTCTATCTATAGGATGCAATAAATACCAACAAGGCCCAAATCTTAGATTTGGAAAAAGTTGAAATATACTCACAACAACAGAAGTCATCTTTTGTGAAGCTCTTAAAAATTAAGCTTAATACTGTTTTTTTATCAAGCATACATGAACTGTAAATTTTTAAACCACGATTCATATATATATTTATAAATAGTATGGTTTCTTTTTGGTGCATTATTAAAAATTATGAATTAGTTTAGTTTTTGATTGAAATGATGCATCATGGTTTTTTTCATGGAGTCAACCAGTTGTTTAGAGTATAATAGTTGTAAAACAAAAAACAAAATGGAAACACCATCATTTCATGCTACAACAAAGAATAAAAACAAACACAAGACAATAGAAACTATCTTGTGACCAATGCCTTTTGGCAGCATGCCGTGTTGGGGGTGATCAAGAAAACAGATTAGAAAAAAGGGTGATCAATGCATAAGTTACTTCTCTCACCTTTTGTTGGACAGTGATCACTAAAAAATCTGAATTTTCAAAAAAAGCATGAATGCTGACAGATACAAATTAAGGGATCAATTTAGCATAAACTTTCATTGCAAATTGAACCCCCCCCCACTAAAAACCTATTTAGGGGGTGGGTTTCAAAAAGCAAAAACACGTTTTTTCTAGACGTAATAAGGAGTAAATGTTGAAATTTTCAGCCCTCTAACTTCATTGGTGTGGCCTTTATGCATGATACATACATACATAGCCAGCCAGCCAGCCAGACCAACTTGAAAACTGAAGAAACCTCTAAAATCTACTCTTCACAAAGTCCCAGTAGTTGCAACTCTTTAATTTTTCTTTCTTTTTCATGTTTTTTAAATGGTTGATTTGAAATAAAACACAAGAGTACACTTTAAAGAAAAGGTAAATGAAGGCCGAATTCAATATTGTTTGTGGGTTTGGTTGCTAACAACAAACAGGGCTGAGTAGTCTATTGATTGGTACATAAGCACAGTCTATCATCACCTCTGTTTTATTCATATTGCTCTTTCTGTCTAACTTTTGGCCCAGTAACCAAAGTCATCTGCATTCTTTTTGCTTGTCTGTTATGTTGATCCATTGCACAAACTTGAATTTTGTTTTGTCAACAAAAGCCAACAATTTTGGAGCAATGAATGAGAATGAAACCCAGTATTAATAGATCATCATCATTCTGTTTTGA
The DNA here is from genome assembly GCA_006491835.1 of Architeuthis dux. Classification (NCBI taxonomy): domain Eukaryota; kingdom Metazoa; phylum Mollusca; class Cephalopoda; order Oegopsida; family Architeuthidae; genus Architeuthis; species Architeuthis dux. Next base: position 1,126,853 of record VCCN01002572.1, read on the forward strand.
GCAGATGCTCACAAGATTCAATACATGTGAACTCTCCCTTACCCTCAATTATTGCATTTAGATTATTTGTTTTCACACACACACACACACATTGTTGATACAACCCTTTGTAAAAGCTTTTCCTGATTTGCTAACTGAACAAGATTTAATATTTTCTTCCATTGATGTCCTCCAACTGATTTTCCTTTTCTCTTCTTTCCCACTGGCCTCGTTTCCATGTGACTGTATGTGTCATGCCCTTGGTTAGGTTTTGAGGAGCAAGCAAGACAGACAAAAATGTATCTTGATAAGAACACTTTAGATCATGACAGCAATTGTTTTATGGTTCCCTGTCAGTGTATGTGCATATGAATGTACTTTGTGTGTGTAAGTGAGTGTGAGTGTGTGTGAGTACATGTACTTGAGGCAAAGTATGAGTATTGATATTATGTTGATCAATAACATTCATATGTGCAGTATGAAAATAAGTTTTTTGAAATGTGTATATAAGATTCTTTATTATTATTATTGGATGAAGTAATTCTAACACACTACTTTAATTAAATTTGACTAGTTTTTACCGTCATCTTATTTCAGTTGTTGTTATATACAACTTTCAATTCGGACCACTGTTTCTAATGCTGTTGAGTGAGTTTAAAAGTGTGAATCAGCTTCTGCTAATCCATGAAGTCTTTGTGGCCGATTGGTAAAAGCAGCTAGGCATAAACTCACTCACTCTGGCAATGAGGATGTGAGTTTGATTTTCACCGAAGGCTTATTCTTTATTATCCAACCGCACTGTTATTCATTGCCGTAGAAACAGCGGGCCGAATTGAAAGTTGTATATAAAAACAACTGAAATAAGAAGAAGGTAAAACCTAGTCAAATTTAATTAAAGTAGCATGTATATAATATATTTTTTCTCTGTAGTCATATGTGTTTGTGTGTGTGTTTGTGTATCCAAATTGTTTTCTTAAATCTATAGTTTTATATTCATGTACAAGGTTAAGATTTTGTTTTTTTGTATTTTTAGATAAGATAATATTATGACATTTTTCAGATTGTGTTCAATAAGTTCTTATGTACTTATATTTATATTGGCCAACGAAGCAGCAGAAAAGTTGCTTCAAGGTGGCTGTGGGTCAGGAGAGTAGAGCTGTGGGTAAGTTAGCGCTACTTGGACAGGGGGGGGGGCTGATCAACCCCCGTCTGGGTGAGGGTGCCCTGATTGCTGAAAGACTCAAAACACCCAATGACCCTAGGAAGCATCTTTGAGGATGTGTCTAGGTGCACCATAAAGTGATGTATGTGAAAAGGTTTTTGTGCACTTGTCATAAGTATGTTTGTATACAGAGTGGATTATCAGTTTTTCTGTATCCAAATTGCCCACAGCTCTTGTGTTTGTGCATGGTGAAAATGTATATGTGTATGTGTGTGTGTGTGTGTGTGTAAGTAGATTGACTTTTTTACTCATTAAATCAGCCGTTTGTTCATCGTTAAATCTAGTCCACTGATTTTGTCAAACTGATTGGAGAAAACATGAAAGTGATTTTTCTTAAACTTCCTACCACACTTGCATTCTATGAGCATATGAATGTACTCGATGTTGTAAAAACTTTGAATATCTCAAGAATTTCAAGAACCTGCTATGATTATGAAGAGCTAATCTCTTGAAAGGCTGGCCAAATTCCTGAGGCTATTTTGTTGAGACTTTGTTCAACCAACATCTAATGGCGCTTGATTTAACCTTTTGCAATCAAGTCATGTTTCGTCACAATCAAAACTTATAAACCTACGCATTATATCTTGTTAGTCTTATCTCTTGTGCCTTTGGAGAATATTATTTTAGAACTATTATTCTATACTAGCAGGGATACCCGGTGTTGCTCAGAGAAAAAATAACTCAGAAAAATAAATATGTTCTTTAATATATTTTTTAACAACACAACAAATGAAAAAAAGATTATTTACACATGAAAAAGTAGCTGCTACTGGGAAAATATTCTGATGCACAAAACAAAACAAATGATGAAGTCCCTTAGTCTGAACAGACTTCTGGGTACACAACATCAATCCATCGCCCATTGGGTACCAGTATGAAAAGGTTGTTTTGGGATCTAACCCTAGAACAACCTTCATAAAGCTGGCCATTGGAAAAGTATGGAGAAGTCAGGTTGAGGCCAGTGATCTTGAGAGATTGTCTTTGTGCCTTGTTGATGGTCATGGCAAATCTGAGCCTCACTAGGAATTGAATCTTGAATTCAATGGGCAAGTCTGTTGGAATTATAAGGATCCTGGGAATGAACACATCCTCCTTTTTGCTTACACCAGTGACCTCCCATGACATTCAATCTTAGAGGTCAGCACCACCTACTGTATCATCTTTTTTTGCCTAAGTTTCCCCCAATTTACCTATTTTCATAAAGGCCACAAACTAATTCTTCCTCCAATGACACCCAGTAACCTTGGAAATTGAATTTAACCTTATTCACCCTACCATTTGTGAGGTCAAAAACATTTTGTACTTCATAGGAAACTCAATATCCCATGCCATTTTGCTAAAAATTGCTTCATTTGGCTAGAAATGGCATGCTGTGCTCTTTGATGACCCCCATTGACTACCAAGATCAACCTGCCATAGCCTTTGTTACAACTGGATGTCTTGTGAATCATCATGCCAATTGACCTTGAAACGTTATGTTTACCTTTTGAGCAACTTTCTGGGAAAAGATTGGGGGGGGGGGGTCTTATATGCTATCAAATGGAGTAAATTTGAAGCTTATGTGGCATAAAAGGACAAACCAGCCACATTTTCTTGTCTCTCTTTGTAAAATGGTGAAAACAAGGTGGAAACATTTGCACTTTTATTAATTTGGTGATAACTTAAAAAATAAAATCAGAAAACTGACTCTGATTTCTGGTTATGTCTACTAAAAAATCATAAATCTAATTCTTTCTGCACCCATTCCCATTGCCAGTCATTATGATAGCTTTCTTCTTAATGGCCTTGATGAGGAGTAGGAGGAGGAGGAGGAGGAGGAGGAGGAGAAATGGGTAGAGTCAGTTTACAATAATCCATTCTATTATTACTTGTTAAAACAAGAGGAGAAAATGATTGCTATATTCATTGTCAGTCATGACAGATTAAAGACACTGGATTTATTTTATTTGTGTACTTGGTTGAATAGTATAAAATATAATTTTTTGTTACAAAAATAACAAGCAACAGTGTCTAACCTATTCCTGTTTTTGTCTTTTTTCTAATATTCCAACTGCTCATTTTTGCTTGTCATGGTTGGCATGCTCTGGATTTTATACTTTCATGTGAAATAGTCATAACTATAAAAATATCCACACGTGATAAAATTGTAATCAACATCTTCTAGTGCGTGAATATGTGCCTGATATATTTTTAACTATTACTATAAAAAGAAAAAATGTTTGTTTCTGACTATGATTTTTATAAACTCATAAACGGTTGCACCTTACAAGCTGAAAATTTAGGTATGAGGGTAACTTGACCCCAAGATTAACATAGGATAGGTGACGATGACCTCTGGTGATCTCTAAAGGTAAAGGTTACATTTTGGCATTTTCAAATGTCACAGAGATGCCTGCACCCTAAAGTCATTCCTACTTTACTTTGTATACTGAATTTGCAGGGACTATCATTAAATTCTCTTGTGAAAAACAGTCAAATATTTATTCAAAATCCATTGTTTTACTTCCCCTGACAATGGCGTTGGTATGCACTCTCTGAATGCTTTCTAGTTTAGTATGCGTTATGGTAAATTTAAGTCTTGTGGTACTTGGATAATTATTGAATATTTATACATCAAAATTAGAATTGTTCATTTATATACAAATTCCATGTCTGTCTTATGTTGATTTATATTTTGATTTTATTGCTCTGTCTTTGAGAGAGAGAGAGAGAGAGAGAGTGGGAAAGAGAGAGAGGGTGAGAGAGAGTGTGTGTATGTGATTATGTCGAAGCTGAGGTTTTTTTATTATTTATTTATACATTTCATATGAAAACATCTTATAACTAAAGATTCATTCATCTGTAACCAATCATTAAATGCCCATACATTCCCAAAAAATGTTCTCCTGAAAGACGATTTGCAATTAAAAATAATATGCACACACCCACAAAAGCTATTTGAACAATTATGAGAATTAATCATCTTCATGCACCAACAAATTATGTATAATAGAACAATTTTATCTATTACTAGCTGGGGTACCTGGCATTACCCGGGGAGAAATGTAAGCAAAACTAAAAGGTCATGTAGTAAATTATAACACAGAGCTGTGTACTGGTGTATTGTGTCTAAGTGCCTGTATTTATTATAAATCTGAATAATGTTGCTAATAATATAAAATTTGGACATGGTCAGGATCATGATAGCATCTTAATGAATCCCAGAGAAATGTATTGTATGATTCTTCCTTAACAGGAGACTCTTTTATTATCATGTTATCTCTAAATGTGAAGGCTGTGGGGATATGCACTGCATTGTTGTCAGTAAAATGCAGGTTTGTTTAATCAGAGTGTAGTAACTGTGAATTTATATCTGCTGACTGACCAATAGTCTGTTAACCGGGGCAGCTGTTTGTCATGGCAGAATGTAGTGTTGTTATCTTTATTGTGGCCTGTTGTTTATCAAATATATAATTTTCATTAATTATACTCATTGTCCTAAAGTTCTTTTGACTGTCACTTGGTTTCTTTTCTTTTTTTTATCGGATGTCATTGTTTCGGCCATGGACCCTTATTTTTGTACTGTAGTGTGGGTCATTCATTTTTTATGAAATAGCAAAAATGGAACTTTGGAAAAGTGGGGTGTCCCTGTGTAACAGGCAATCTACACCCAACCATTATCTCTGGTATGGCAGATCTGTATAGATTTCGGGCAGAAGTTAAAAGTAAAATTAAAATATAAAGGAACGGATTGTCTGTGCACGTGATATAAATAAAAATAAATGCATACATATTAAAGAAGAAATCTTAAAAGTTTTAGATTTATAAAAAGATTCCATACATATACATTTGCTGAAAAGTAGCGATACAATTTCCCTCTAATCATCAGAGGTACCCATGGCGATGTATAACTTTACACGTCATGCGTAAGAATATTGGCCTATAAGAAATAATTGAATATAAATTTTTTATTTAAGGAAAGAAAATACTTCCTTTGTTTTGTTGGAAAGGTAGTAAAAGATTTTGATAGTAGAAATGTAGAAATTGCAGTAATAAAATGCCCAAGTTGACCTGACTGTAAATTGCCCATAATAGGTCACCAGAGGTTAGTATGATCTATCCTATGTTAATCCTGGGTACCCTCACTATCTATATACTAAAATTGTCTATTAGAACAATTCACTGATAAAAAAAATTAGCCAGCATATGTCCAAATACTCATCCTATTAAATTGACCTTCCATACTTGAGCACTCTCAATCTTAATAACAAAGACACTTGAGACTTATAGATTTTACCTAATCTCAATAATGAATACTATTTTAAAAAGCCATGAACAGTTAATTCTGGTGGTGTTTTACAACCATAGTTTGTATTTTGAAAATCAATTAATTATTCTAAAATAATTGATAATTTTGTGATTTCCTTGGGTTGAATAAGAGATGGAGACTGGAGAAAGTTATATACATATATACATACATACTAAAGAAATGAAAGTAAAAACTGAAAGAAAAGGAAGAGAATAGAATTGAGTTTGAGTGAAAGAAAGTGAAAGAAGGGAATGAGGAATGATAAGAGAATCATACAATTGCGTAATGAAAGTATAAAAGAAAACAAAGAATTAAAGGTAAAAAGAGACAAAAAGAATTAAAAGAAAAATACATAGAATATTAAAAAAGGTGAAGAAAGCTACAAAGAATAAAAGAATAGAAAGAGAAAAGCAAAAGGAAATAAAGAAAAGAAGAGTGAAGCTTTATACATTCCATAATAAGCAGCCAACCCTATAAAAACAAATTGGTGCACTATCCTTATTGGCAGAAATCTAAAGTAGTTGCAGCATTGAATGGAAAACTTGTTCATCAAGTCCAAATCCTCCTCACAGACAAAAGAGCTCCAACTTAAATCAGTGAAGCTTGAGTTGCAGCTGTCAGCTTGTAGACTATGGAGCAGACATCCTCACCAGAATATTCTCTGCTTATACATTTCTATTTCTCTCTTTTCACTTTTCTACTTATTCATATTCCCTTATTTTTTCTTCTTCTCAATAAATGATTTTATTCCTTCTCATTTTACTTTTTTCTTCTTTCTTTCTATTTTTTTCTCCAAATAATTTTTCTTTATTTCTCTTTTCTTCCTTTGTATTTGCCTTTTTAGCTTTTCACTATCATTCTTTCCTATAATTAACACTGTCTCACTTCGACTTTTTCTTACCCTTTCTCTTTTACATTTTTATATCTTTTTTTTATCTTTTTGAGTGGGAAGAGCAAATCATCTCTCATACTTGTTTGCTTTTCTGCCTGCCTTCATTATTCATTTCTTTTCTTTTCAAACTTTCATAATCTTCCTGTTCTCTCTTTCTACACATTTTCTTTCTGTCTACCAATCTATCTTAGCATATCTTCAATTATATATATATGTAGGAATCCTCCTCACCATTTTCTTTTTCTTTTTCTTTTTTGCTCCATTTCCCTTCATTTTCTGTTCAACCCATTGTGTCTTTTTATATCTATTGGTTTCCTTCTTTTCTATTTATATTTATTAAAGTTATCTATCTTTGCCTAGAGTCAAATGACTACCAGAATCATCAGACAAAATCTTTATTTTTTGCCAATTTTATTTTGTCAGATTAATTTTCAATTTTTGTTTGGTTTGTAATAAAATGTTTCTATATGCAGACCCATAAAGATCATTTTTTATTATACAACACTTATGGTAGAATCAAATTGCATATTAAATCAGTATAAATACAATATACCAATTAAATCACTTTGTTGACACTAACAGAAAATAACTCAATAATTCATAAATAATTTCTTAAAGATAAATGAGTGGAAAGACCTTTTAATTTGTGTGAAGAGAAAGATTCTTTTTTGTTTATCAAAAAAGTATATTCATTTTTATATTTCAATGAAGATTGTCAAATAAATGTTCAACCTCAATTTCAAAACATTGATATTTCAATCAAAGATTAGCCTATTTCTATGTTTACATTCAAAATGATATGTAAAATGTCTAATTAGTTTTTTGGATTTGGCATGACAGACAAATGATCATATATACTGAGACAGAAAATATATTTTAGATATTCGCAACATTATAGGAATAATCTTGTGAATATCTCAAATTTATTTGCTTATTTTAGTGCTTACATTGTTTTATCTGTTTTAAAGAATTAGCAAATAGTTTTGTATTAGATCTGATCTGAGTGTTATATAAAAATTCCCTTTCCTAGATTGTTTTCCTCTGTTCCTGATTTGGAGTCAAGTATAGATTTGAACAGTTATTCAGATCTGACATTAATCTTCATTTTCTAGATCAAGGCTTGTAAC
>VCCN01002572.1:1146949-1157108 GCA_006491835.1 Architeuthis dux
TGAAAATTTCAGCCCTCTAGCTCCATTGGTGTGGCCTGTATATACATACAGGGCCAGCCAGCTGGACCAACTTGAAAACTGAAGAAACCTATGACAGTTTTGGTCAACTGTTTCTAATAAGAGACTCAAATAGTTTTGATACCTTGATGAGATTTAAAACTTCAGCATATTTTCATTTGACTTTGCTTATTAATCATTCAATGTTCTGATAGAAGCCGAGTCAGATCAGTGGACACATATATCATTTATTAATTAAAAGAAAAGTTTTTACCTTTTTGCCAGTTTTTGTTTGCCTTCTTTTTAAAGGAATAAAATCCTTGAGAGATTTATCATATTTGACACTTCAGTTTAGAAGTTTAGTTTCAAATATTTTATTTTTATAATTTCAATGTATATTTTATGTTGAACAATTGTTAAATTGACATTGTACTCTCCTTTTTCTCAAGCCCACTTAATCAAGTACAAAAATATAATTTTGACAACAACTATTTATATTAATAATACTTCATCTAATAAAAATAAAAATAAAAACAAACAGAAAAAACTATTTATATTTTCTTAATTTCAAATTTGACTCTTCTATATTAGCAAACTGAAATATAATGTAGACATTTTAATTCTTTATTCATGATAGAACCTTAAAATGTGTTATGTACATTAATGTTTTAGATATGACAGTGAATGATTATGTATACTCTAATGCTTATACTTTACTCTATAGCTGTAAATTCAACATTTACCAAGCATGCATATAAGCATGATTTCTAAAGGAATATAACCTGTGACTATATGAAGTTTTCATAAAACTAAGAAATCTTTTCAAATCATGAAAAAGGAAAAATAGTACCAATGAAATTATCTGCTGTTAATACTTATTAAAATACTTATTTTCCCATTTTTCAAAAAATCAAAGAAAAATTAAAATGGAAGACTTATAAATAGCCTAAAATTGTGATTAACAAACTGTTATTAATTGTGCACATATTCATAATGATGTGGTTATATTTATTTACAAATTTGTTATCATTATGATATTTTCTAACTAGATATCTGTAACCTGTGAAATTATGGGTAGGATTTCTGGAACAAATACATGAAATCTTTCCTTCCCTGTAATGATTATATAGATAGTGACACAGTAAATATTAAAGATATATAGGAAGTAAGCAGATGCCAACATTTCTATTGTACATTTAGTGTGTGGATAGATGTAATAATTTAAAAAGTTGATCATTTAATACATATTTATCTATGTTCTGCAAGAGAACTTAAGCAAAATATTAACTTCAGTGCCTAGACAACATATTTTGATATGTTATGTTTTCAAGATGGGTAGGTTTTCCCCACTTGGAAGATTATGCCAATTTCTCCCCATTTGTCCTTGTGCCATACTAAGCAAAGCTTAGTAAATATTGAGATAAAGAGATTGCCACCTTCATTTATACTCTTTCCTCTCCCATTTGTTTGGCAGTCACTTTTTTTGACTGAATCTAAAACATATGCTTGCTATCAGTGTATCATCTTACATGTTATATGTTGGTAGTTTAGTTGGAACCCTCAAATCTAGTTTCTAACTTACAGTGGAAGAAATGAAACTCTTTAAAATTTGTCATCAGAGTATAAATACATTTTAGAGTCATGAAGTAATTATTTTAAAAGTATCACAAAATACCTTCTTTCTGGTTTAAGAACAAAGTGTAATGTATGATCCTTTTTGCTGATTGCAAGATCTTCAAATGTCGAATCAGAAAAAAGTATTCATCCTATTTGTGATAAAATTTCTGTTAAATATTGAATTTCTTTTCTATATAAATGACTTTATAACTTTGAAGCTTTTAAATGTCACAAAGTGGCATAAAAGCACAAGATAAAACTTGAGTAATTATATACATTTTTGCTAAATACTGTATACACTTATATATAAATTGAATTTTAAAGACTAAATTTTTAGGAAAAATAGTTTTGTAATAGTTTTGTTAGGTTGAACTTCATGCACAATATGAAAAGCTTAGCTTCAAACATGAACATTATTCACTAATTACTGCCAGCAAACAATGAACGTATTAAATATATATCAATTAGTAATGAAAAGTAGTGCAGTACATTCAACAGATGAAGCTCACCAACTTAGAATAGGCTAACATACTGTATGATGTCCTTTCAGTGTAGTAATATTTTTGCTGCAACAACATTTATTTCAGTGGAAAGTAGGATGAAATCAGGCCAAAAACTATTGACTTTCTCTTTCTTTCATTGTTCAAGAGATTTGTTACTCTAATTGCTTTTTGTATAATTTACAGTTTATGAAAACCGTTTCATTACAATAATATTCTGTCTTAATTTGAATAAATGCTTGAATGGAAATCAGAAATATTTTAGTAGGAATTTCTTGCATTTCAGTAAAATTCATTGTAAAATGCTGTAATAATAACATTGGCACTGGATGCTTCATCTCTTTTTTTCTGCCTCATCACACAATGCATGGAATTCTGTAGAGGACGCAGTTTGCAATTCAGGAAGGTCAATATTCATATGCTTCCCACAGACTTCAGCCGCTGACTCATCTCCAATCAATGAAATTGCTTTGTCTCATGCTCTGAATTTATTCCATCTTGACAGCAAGTTGTTGATTCCTTTTGTAAAGAATTCTTCATTCAAAGAAGTGATAAATTTACTTTTTGAATCTGAGACTCTGAGCTTAGGTTTGGAGTGTCAGACTCCTGGCTTTCAGTCTTCCTTTTTTCTACTTCACCATCAAGTACTTGTCCAAAAATGTTATTACCATTTGTGGAATTAGTAGCAGTAAATATTTATAGTATTCAGAAGTTACTTTTAACTTTTGTTCTAGAGTTGTAATTTTCTGTTTCTTCAATAGATTTTAATGGAATGAATTTGGATTATGAGGTATTTTGAATATGTATTAATTTCTTTTGGCTCACATTATTCTGCATGCATACCAACATATATAAAATATTCTGGATTATACAGAACAAAAGCTCCTCAAGGTTTTTCAGATATTCACATATCATTGATGTGTATCTCAATGTGTATCTTAAACAGGACAATATTAGGTTTGTGAGGTCAGGGGGGTCTGTCCACCCTGGGTGACGACACCATCAGAGGGGGTGACACCAAGATGACTGCCTAAAAAATTTCATATAGTTTCTTTGTAATTCTTTTTTCTAATGAAACATCCCAGTAGTTATAACAAACATAACAAAATTATAATTTAACTTAAAAATTGAGAGTAGGTTTACATACATGAATTTTTAATTATAAAATGATTATTTATATATGTTAATCTCTTTCTATCTTGCAAAGAAGGTTCTTGCGTTATAGATCAAGGACCAGCTGAGCGGTGATCTTTCATTTACAGAGAATTCATCTCTTAGCAACAAGCAACCATTCAGTTCCCCTAGGCTTATTAGTGATCCTGTTGCTGATTGTCATTTCTAAAGATGTTACTGTTTTATAAGATATTGGAAATACAGATTTTATCATGTATGCTGTTTTAATTCTCATTAAATAGATACCAAAAAGAAGTGCTGTCTTTGTATCTTTTGAGGTATGCAAAATATGTGTCTGTATAGGATTATAACTTATAAAATTAGGTATCTAGGAGTAATAGTTTTGAAATTATGGGGGAATATGTCCATGTATCTTTTGATGTATATATTGAAAAAAAAAGAAAATTTCAACTATTACTAAAAGTATAATTTCTTGTCTTATAACATTTAAACTGGATGGAAAGAAATATTACTAGGTAGGAGCGTAGATTTAAAAAAGAAATTCCCCTCAGATTTTATGCAAAAAGTAAATTTTGTATATCTTTTGAGATATGTATACCTGTAGTACAAAAAGATCACCAAAATTCTAGATATCCTGGGAAGAGAGCAAGTTCAGGAAGGAGGAGGGTGGCTCATGAGTTACCGCCCTGGCTGACACCAGCCATAGTTACGCCATTGAGTGAGGTCAACTTATTGACTCCTACTGTGGTTTTGAGTTTCTGTTCTGATTATTATTATTTTTTTTTAATATATATATATTGTTATTTAGTTCAAAAATTCATATTCAAACATTTGGCATCTGAGATCTTTTTTAAGATTGACAATACAAAAGTTCTAGTCATAGTAATAATGATAAAAGTCACATTTTAATATACAAAAAACAGTCGTAATCATGTATACATGCAGTGAGAGCAAAACGTATCTGATACATTTCAAAAAGTTTATTGTAACCTCCTTCAAAATTGACAGAATTTGGACTTTTCTGATTTTTCTGTATAACTTTTCAATGTTCAATATTTTTCTGATTTTTGTATTTTTTAATCTTTAGTCCAAATTCTGTCCATTTTAAAGGGGTATAAGAATGTTAAAATGAACTTTTTGCAATGTATTGGATACTTTTTGCACTCACTGTATGTTTATATTCTGTATCTTAAGTTGCACAGATAAAAGGGTAATGTTGAAAGAAAGATAGGAAGATGTCAAAGGGAAATAAGATTGCAACTCTACTTTAACTGAAGTGACATGGGTATTTGTTTCATTTTGCTGTCCTATGCCAATAAATACAAAAACATTAGAAATAATTAATCAAAGACCATGCAGAGACAGATTAAATTGAAACAAATAGTTTTAGCTTAAAATATAATTTATAGCTGACTCACTGTGTCCTGTAATACAGCAAGAGAGAGAATACTTTAAAGAACCAAAGGTTTACCAGTTATAACACTATTAGAGTCATCTCACATTGAATAAAGTGGTTCTAATCTGATCTCTTATGTTAAATAATGATGAGCATGTCTTTTATTACATAAGTGATCAGGTACTGTAAGCACTTTAAATTCATTGAAACACTATTGAATAATGCAGGTGTTCCCTGTTATAACGTGGACATTGGGTTCCAAGCCGCAATAACAGCAGGGTAGGTATGGATGATATTCAAGGGCGGGTGATAGATAAAAGACAGCAAACATCATCCATCATATAAAAAGTGAGATTTGAACAAATAAACAAAAGCATTATTTAATGTTTGTTTTTTTTATTAAATAATACCACCAAAATAACTACAATATATTATAAAGTATACCAAATTTCAGTATTTAAAAACAAAATATTTACATCAATGACTTAACCCTTTGAACCTTTATCCCCTGCACCTTCAGATACCCCATACTTGAGCTCCTGAGGGGAAAAGGGAAGACAAAAATAATATAAGAAAAGGGTTTGTTCATTGACTGCTGAAATATTTTTGTCTAATTCATTTCATTTTCACAGTTGATTCGTTGGTGTAAATCAAATATATTTCTTAGTTGGGGTGGGGTGGGAGTTGTGTCATCAAATGGGCTTATGGTGTAGTAAAATAGTGCTCAGACCCGAAATTCTGTTTTATTTGTGGTTTTCTAGATAATAATACAGGTAAAAATGTTGGGGTCCACCATCCACCCACCTTATATCATGAACAGTGCTATAACAAACTTCTTTATATCGGGGGCTGCCTGTATTAGTATACCAATAACAGTGACATAGTATTGAGTACTTAGAAACCAAAAACTAATATTTGATATTTATATCTGGTGGGTATTGCATATTTTATAAATATGATTTTCAAAACCTAGTTTGAAATCAGTGTTTTCCTTCTTTGTGAACCTTTGGTAACAAGTGTCACTAATCTGGTGCAATAGTAATAATGACTGTATTAGTAATAACTCGATACATACTGCAATATCAATACAACATAGACGAGTGATACTTGTGCGATATGACAATACTACCAGATAAAAATATCTCACTTGAGGAATCAGATATGTTCTCCAAGTATAGAGAATTGCAAGTAGAAATAACTTAAGAAGTTGCAGCAGCAAACTTTTATTCCATATATTGTCTATTGCTGCTACTCTTGGAGAGATAAAGAATGGCTGTTTGAGGCATATGAATGCATTGCCAGACTAACTAATCGTGGTAGAAATCCCATGAATTTTATTAACGAGCACCATCTGCATTCTATGCCAAGATCCAATAGTTTGAACACGTAAAAGTTATCTTAAACTATTTCTTGCAAAAAATAAAGAAACTAATTAGAAAAGAAAAACAGGTCTGGTTAATCACTCAATAGAAACCATCATGTGACCAACATCTTTTGGCAGCATCCCATGTTTCTCTCACCATTTGTTGGGCAGTGATCACTAAAAAGTTTGAAATTTAAAACAAAACAAGCGTGAATGCTGCTGGACACAAATTAATGATCAATTTAGCATAAACTTCCATTGCAAATTGAACCCCCAGTAAAAAGCTATTCAGTGGGGTGATTTTAAATTTTCAGCTTTCTAGCTCCATTGGTGTGGCCTGTATGCATGATACATACATACATACATAGCCAGCCAGCCAGGCCGACTTGAAAACTGAAGAAACCTATGTTGACAATTTTGGTGACAGTTTTGGTTGATGATTTCTAACAAATGGTGAAACACAAGTTTTAGCCATCATTGGTAGAGATTGAAGAAGGTTGTATTTGTATGCTAGAATACTCATTTAGGATGGATAAATATAGAAAATACCTCACTCAAACAACTAAAAACTGCTGAACAGACATTTTGACTATTTTTCAACCAAACATTTAAACATTCTCCAAAATGAACTCTGGATTATGGATATAATGATAACTGATAATGAAATGCTAAAAATAATAATTACAGTAATAAAGATAATACTTGTAAGATATAAAATATTTCATTTACATAAATAAGCATTAGAAATCTTCATGTACTGGATGAAAAAACTGAGTTCTGAGTTAGTAGCAAATAACCCATTATTTTCAGTTACTTCTCTTCCTTTTTCTTCATGTTCAATTCTGTAGAAATACAAAAACAATTTAAAAGAAAATGATAATAATAAAACTTAACAGGGAAAATCGCAATAATGATGGTAATATAATCAACAGCAGCAAAACTGATCATAATCATATAATTAGGAAATCATAAAAACAATAACAGAAATGATAACAATGGAATTGAATTGCTGTTTTAAAATTGAAAAATATTTCAGGGCAGGAGCCTCTGTTGAATTCTAGGTTTAAATTATTTTACATACATTTTTGGGAACCATATGCAATAAAATACATTAGTTTTGACAACTAATAAAATAAATTTACAACAGATTCTGATATTTTGAAAACCTTACAAAAATGAATTTTGTTCATTTTCCATTTTTGAAATCTTTGTTTAAATTCCTAATACAAAGCTTTAAATCTTTCTTGTTTTGAAGAAGCTTCCATTTTGTTTTGAAGAAGCTTTTATCTTATTCTTTCACTCTTTCTCTTTTTTGGATGTCCTCATAAAATTATGTTTGTAAATGTGAATTATAGTTCCCAGATGAATTTATTTGTTGGATATTGAAGATAGGATAAAAGAAATGCAAGAACTTTTTTAAGGTTTGGTTCAGAAAACAAAAGATTATTGACTTGTCTATAAATTCAGTAAATCTCACAAAGTGCAATTATTTAAAAAGATTATGAAGATTATTAAGAATGTTATAGTAAACTCAAACAAAATCATCAAAACAGCTTTCAATGGCATCAACACATTGCAAGAGAAATGTTTTGGAAGAGCTTTTGTAGAAAAAAATGCTGGCATGAGTCTGGGAAAATATTTTATTCTTATTTTTACATCAACAGTAATCTTATCCTCTCTGTACTCCTTTTAATAAAAGCAATGATAAAATAAATTGTAAATATCTCACTCATTTTAGATTCATAGTCATTATGTCATAAACTTTAAATGCAGAAAGTATTTCGTTTTTTGATCTATTGAGCAGACTTCATTGTTGACTAAGGTCACTTTTTGAATATTTATGGCTAATTTTATCAGCCTTTATCTGCTGTGCAGAGTAGGGGAGAATAGGCACCATGGACCTGTGGGTAGGTTGGACCACTCATAATTTCATTGGTACCTCAGCAGCAGTAGTTCCCACCCCTTTTCTGAAGAAACCTCTCTTGGCAAGCTCTTTTACAACATATTTTCATCAGCCCTGAGGAAGCTACACATTCTCCACAGTGAATTTTGTGATTTGAGGTGTCAAAAGTAACTTTTGTAATTTTCACTCATGATGTAATTTCTCCTTAAGTACTGATTTCTAAATCTATCATGAGTTGTGCACAGTTGGCTGTTACTTTATTGTGATTACACTTTGTCTTCCATATGTGTATTGCATGGGATGCTGGAATGTTGCTTTGGGGTAGATTGGACCACTTTGGTTAGGTGGTCCAACCTGCTCCATAGAAGTTTCTTTGCTAAAGCTAATCTATATTCAGCCATCTAAGTGAGGCTACTATAGTTGTCAATGAAAGCATTTGATATACAGGAACTATATGCTATTTTTGTCTTTAGAATACCTAGTTATAGGGTCATCGGGTGTAAACTTTATTTCAGGTTAAAATGGTTAGAAAATATCAACTCAAGCCCAATCATGCAACATATTATGGTGCTTTGGTTCAACATGCATTGGAAAAGATTAGGAATCCAGAAAAATCTGCAGTAAATTTGTCAACCCCCAATTGTTGACATTTCTAACATTGACAGAGAAGAGAATGCTGTCATGTGCCTCTGTCCACCTATCTCAGCTGGAGGTACCAAATGTGCAAAGTCAATTCTGTATTTTCCTGCTGACTTAACAGCATTCAACTGCCAGTAGGTTAACAGAGTAATTCTGAGTTGGCCCTACTTTGTATGAAAGTATGACAACCAACTCATACCAGACTGTACAAGAACTGTATAGTCAATACAAGACTAAGTGAAACTAGTGAGCTTCTGTAAATTCCTGTTGTCAAGTTGAATTGTATTTTAAAGGTTTCAGAACCAGAAATTGTGTTTTTCTTTCACTTTTTTGTTACTGGTCCAATGTGCCCCACATGATGGTCCAACGTGCTCCCACCATGGACTTTTTGACAAACTTTAAATCTCAATTTCAACTTCTACAACACTATTTTAGAAGGATTTGATACTGTCTAACATTAAACAAGATGTAATACTGTCACCCTGTGTAAGAATCTGGGACTTAGTCACAAAAGCAGTTACCTGACAGTAAAAGATTGAAAAACTGAACCAACATGCCCCACTCTCCCCTACATGAATTTGGTCTAATTATAATCAGAATTACCATGAATTTGTATCTTATAAATTTATTGTGTGATCTGTTCTCTGATTATGGAAACTTTGTTTTTGGGATCTTTTTTTCCATATTTACCCCTTGTCCAATACCTTTTAGTATCTACATTTGAAAAAAATGTTATTAGTTCTATTTTTTAAGATTATTTTCTCATGTTTACATTTAGTATAATATAAATTATTCAAAGGTTTTCAAAATGCTATTTCTGAGAAAAATGCAATTTTAAACAAATAATACAGTAAAGGTCACAACTATCCATTACACAAGTCAAAAGTAAAAGAAATATTATGTTCAGAATAATTGAAACAATCTGGTAAGTAGTTTTGAATTATTAGCAATCATTTCTAAATTTTGAGAGATGAATACTTCCTTTTAAATTTTCAGGCTAAGTTGAATTTCTATGAAGGGACATTGAATGATAACATCATGATATTTTGAATGCATTTTAGCTTGCTGATCAATTTTTATACACTGCAAAAATAGATAAAGTAGAATCATTACATGCACAAAATAGGGGTAACTGGTGCACAGTGGATCACAGGACACAGAATCATTATGAATGTTTATAAATGCAAATACACAACAGGACTACTACTTCCTTTTCTAAAAAAAAGTCAACACATCCACCATCTTATTTTGTGAAAGATTTGCCTGATTATTAAGCATTGCTGTATAGTATGCAAGCTAAGGGACCTAATTTTAAGACAAAACTATTCAGAATATTCTAATGTGCTATATGAGGTGAAATTAAGATTCTGTTAGAATTATTTCTTGTCCCAACTACAATGACTGTGCTTGCTCTTTAGGGAGATGTAAGGTTATCTTTCTCAATGGTATATATGAGGCACAGTTGATCACTTCTTAGACTGAGCCACTTCAACTATTTTAATTAACATTGATCCTGTCAATTCATTTCATGTAGTTTACTAGATTATGTGAATGTGATTTTGTGTTAAATGTTTTGTTTAGAGTGCCTAACATTTGCCAATGAATGTTTG
>VCCN01002572.1:1204383-1218510 GCA_006491835.1 Architeuthis dux
CTCTTTTTCTCTCTCTCTCTCTCTCTTTCGTTGTCTTTTCTTTTCACCTTTTTTCACCATTTTTACTTCCTACCAGACCTTCTTGGTGTTCCAATCACTTTTTCTTCATTTTCTTCCATTTCACTTCCACTTTTTAAGTCTTTTCCTCATTTTTATCCCCTTTTCTGAATCTATTTATAGTATTTCTCGTTAGTTGTTCCTATCATGGGATGTCATTTCCCCTTTTCATAAGCATGTTTCCATGATGATGAGCAGCCAAGGAAAGGCTGTTTGCCAGTGTTAAGTAGACCTGAGATGGCTGTCATCTCTCAGTGCTTTCATCAATGGTGGGATCTTATAACAGGTCACAAAACTCCTCCTCCTCCTCCTCCTCCTCCTCCTCCTCCTTATGACATTTTAATCTCTCTCTCTCTCTCTCTCTCTCTCACTTTCTCCATCTCATCCTCTTTCTTTCTTGATTCTTCCACCTGCTCTGATGATTTCATCAACAATGATCATCAGATTAAGTAATAAGACATCACTTTTTAAAAGACAGCTTTTAAAAAAATAAACCTCATTTTTGTTCAAATAAAGGACTGATTTATAAAAAATTCCATACCATTATCTTTGACTTTGAAGTTTATATTTAAATTGTTTTCTCCAAATTTATAACAAAAGGTAAATGAAACAGGTCTGTTTAGTCACTTAATAGAAGAAAAAACAAGTATGAATGCTGCTGGACACAAACTAAGGGACCAATTTAGCATAAACTTACATTGTAACTTGAACCTCCCTCCAAAAAACCTATTGGGAGGGGGGTAATTTTCACTAAACAAAAAACATTTTTTCTAGATATAATAAGGAGTAAATGTTTACATTTTCAGCCCTCTAGCTCCATTAGTGCGGCCTGTATGCATGACACATAAATAGATAACCAACCAGCCAACCAGCCAGAATCACTTAAAAACTGAAGAAACCTATGTTGACTATGTTGACAGTTTTGGTTGACAGTTTTTAACCTTAATGGCCTCATTGTTTTTTGAAAGTTAGAGTGTCAGGTTTTGATTCAATTTAGAAAGGTAGATCATTTTACACTTACAAACAATTCAATGTTGCTATTAAAAAAAAGTCATTGTCCTGAATATTAGATTAATAATGTCTAAAAAAAAAGAAAACACTTCATGCATATAATCTTAAGTGAATAAGAGTATCTATTTTGACTATATATAGTCCAGTCTAAGTTTTTTAAACAATGAGCTATAAAACAAAGTCAAACATATGGAGTGTTCTCTCATTTCACTCTGTTCACAATCGACAAGAAAGTTAAGAAAAAGATGCTGAGTACAGTTATGGAAACAATTTTTACCTATCAGAAGGAAACTTTCTAAAATATAAAATTTTACCTTTCTTATTGTAACATGTGATTGCTTTTAGAGTTTAAAATGGGATGATCTGTTAACAAAGATCTATACCAGTTAGAAACTACTTTATTATTTTGCAAATGAGTCATACGTACTCTGGCACTCTAAACCTGGAATATGCCCTTATACTCTCATCTTGAGCTAATCTTTGAAACTAATTCAAAACTCATCCTATTAATTCTAAACAAATAAAATGGCAATACTTTTTCCTATTTCTACCAGTTAAAGGAAAGTTATTGCTTGAAGTTAATCATGCCATTTTATGTTAATCTCAAGTTACAGTTAAATGTTCTACCTACACAGCCATTTACCTAGCTTAAATATGTTTGGTTTCTTATATACATTTTTACATTTTACATTCTGTGTACTATGAATCAGTTAGTTTTTCCCACAGATATTTATACAAATAATTTAATTACAATTTTACTAGATTATTTGTGAAGGGAATGCTACTTCTGTCTTTATTTGAAATCAGAATTTTTCCAAATGCATTACAGTTAACTCTTAAGATTGACTTGATCCATGAACCTAATGTTTTAATTCAGTGTTTTAACTACTGAGCTATCTCTCAGAATCAAATGTGTGTGATGTTTTCTGCTATATCTATTTTCCACTATCTATGCACAATGTAGTAGAAATCATGTGATGTTTGTTTTCTGCTTGTATCCTTACATGAAGCTGGTCATGCCCAGGCAGACGGCCAGCAAATAACAGGACAGTATCCATGGAAACAGATTTATACCCTGGACGTTTTTGCTTGTGCCGAGTACACCAGTGCTTGTCCAATCAATACGTCCCACTCTGTACTTACACTGGTCTTTGTTCCATCCTATCACATTATAAATGTAATAGAGAAAGAAAAATTAAATGGAAAAAAAAGAGAATTTTAAGAAATAATCTTTACTTTGTTTGATGATTATTTTCTATGATAAGATGTAACATTAGAGACTAATAAGCTCATTTAGGTGATTTTTTTCAGAAGTTTTTCAGTCTTTCTCTCTCTTTAATTTATGAAATGAAATATTGCATTTCCCCTCTCTTTGGTATTGCTAGATATATTTTGTATGGTTACTAGAATGGAGGCAAACTTACTGATGAGTCATCTATATTTTAAAGAGAGGACAGATTACATTTTGGTTATAAGTTCTTGCCTATATTTTTGGAATAGCTTTTTAAAGAGAGTTGAATGATAAATTACTCTTAACACTTTAAGACTTTTTCTGCAATATAAAAGAATCCTTAAAGAAAATAGCAGTATTGCTTCCATCTGGCAGATGCTAATTTTCATTACAAGCAACATAAGAATTATCAAACTTCTCTAACATGTGTAGACAACATTAAAGTATGCTTTGTCTTTTAATCCATCATATAAATGAAGTATTTTTAACCCCTGACTAATTTGATTAATTAATGTTTTTTAAATCTAAATTGACAAATTGAACTTGGATATCCAAAACATTTATTCTTTGGAAACTCTCTTTAAATTTCTCAAAATGAATAGACATTTTCTATCTACTTACTTATAAAATAATAAGTTTCTTGAATGTAGAGGTTTTGAAAGATTGGATTACTTTTCTAAAATATTGTACAGATTAAGTAATAACTAAAGTGGTCACATGTAATCTGAGTCAACTGTTAATCCAGACATAATTTAGTTTGTCTGATTTCAAATCTCCCTGGTTGTTGCACTGACTTGTCCTGGTCACACTAGTAGCAGCATCATCTGTTGACACAAACACAAAAAAGCAAATCATTTCTATGGTTTTATATTTATTATTATAATCTACTCCCATTTATCCTTGGTCACAGGTCTAATGAGTTACATACATAGAACATTATACATTGAAAATTCCAGATCAAAATTCAGCTAATAACTATGTCAGGCTACAAACTTATTGATCAACCCTTGTAAACATTGAAAGCTATAATGAACTAATTCTCTGACTTACTGGAGCACTGATAAAAGACATATATTGTGTCTTGCAATAACTTCATTGAAATCTAAAAGTGTACCTGAAACAATTTGATATGACAGAATCCACAATGCAAGACTGTAAATTGCAGCAGATCATATTTAGCCTGACTGTTTCAAGTTAAAGTAGAAACTCTCCATTAAAAGCAGTGTAAATGTTGAGACATTAAATACTAGCTTGTACTCTTCAGTGCTGTAAGCATTTAGCCAGATGTAGTACTTGGGAATAATGCCATTAAAGACTTGAAAGAGACTGGCTAAACTAGTTTTGAAATAGTCTGCTTGCTTCATTAATATCAATTGATTTCTTTATCTTATTGATATAGTTCCAAGGTCAGCTTTGGCTGGGTACACAATATCTGGTAATTTAAATTGAACTGTAGATATTAGTTTTTCCATTTTGAATTGACATGTATGTGGACTGGTTCTTAAAACTTACTTTACTTGTAAAATAAAAATAAAATTAAAAATTTGTGCATTTTGAAATTTTAGACAGTTCTTTGAACTCTTCAGGAGATTTGTCACTGAATATGAATGGCATAAACTTCCAAAGTCTCATTCCCAAATTCTTTACTTTATTAGTAAAATATTGATTAGCTATGTTTTTTCATCATTTGTTTTGAATTTTCTGATTGACAAATTATATTTATCTATCTATCTATCTATCTATCTATCTATCTATCTATCTATCTATCTATCTATCTATCTATCTATCTATCTCTAAATATCAGGTAGCAATACAAAAATTGTCCAAAATGAATGCCCATCTATTCAAACACATTGCAAAAAATTTAAGAATATACTCATCTCAATACATTTTAGCTTTTTTTAAAGAACATGAACTGAGGAACCAGTTTTTAAAAAATAAGCTACATTAATTATACAAGAATTGTTTTTTGGCATATATTGTTACTTTGTATTTTAGCACATAAAACCAATAATGTCTGAATCTAAGCTATTGTATCTTGAAGCCAATCATTTTGACAGCCATTGAACTATTTTTTCATTTTCCCCAATACCAACCAAATAAAGAAAAGTGTTAATTATTTCCTGTCATAATAAGCTTGTATTATAAAATAAACAATGCTCATGATCAGATAAAATAACATATTGAGAATATGACTGTACCAGAAAATAATGCTTTTATTATGTTTAATGATTCAGCTTTACTTGGCAAAATAACTTATTAAAATCTGGCAAGTAGTTGATTTTTAATAATCTTTTCATGTGTAGGGTGGTCTGAAAGTCTGCAAACAGACATCATAATTCTAGCCCTAGCCCTATATAACTAAGTTTAATTAAATAAATATTCCCTATATTATATATCCATTTTAAAAAGATGTAAATCTTAAGGGGGGAACTAATTACATTAAAAAGGATTTTTTAACCTAGGTTCATACTAACTGACAAGATCAAGAACATTAAAGACGTTACTGTTATAAACAAAGTAGACATAGGCAGTGACCATAGAATGGTAGCATGCAGAACTAAATTTAACTTTAAAACTGAAAGGAATAAAATGATCCTTAAGAAGAGATGCCCCAATAAAATAGAGCAAATATAATTAAGGAAGCTGCAAATATAATTAAGGAAGCTGCAGAGATGGTAGGCAATACAAACATAAATAATAACACAGGGAAATACTCTAAACGAACATTAAAACTAATCAAACAGAGGAGAAATATGAAGATAAAAACTAAAGAAGACGAAAACAAAAAAGCAGAACTTAACAAACTAATAAATAAACGAATAAGAAGAGAAAAAAGAGAGGAAAACACTAAGAGAGTAGTAGAGGCTATCAGAAATGGGAAGAGTTTAAAACACGCCTGATCCGCAGATCATACCGGCAAGCAACAGATGCTTGCACTAAAGGATAAAAATGGCAAACTTATCAAAAACAGAGACAAATTGACTACTAAACCTATAGATACTAGCGATATCCCAGATATAACGGTAGAAGAAGTAGTATCTGCACTACGAAATAAGAAACTTGATAAAGCCCCAGGTGAGGATGGCATAATGACAGATCTAGAAGATGCAGGAGAAACCTTGCACAAAGGACTAGCACTGCTATTCACACAATTTATAAAAGAAAGAAAAGTCCCTAAGAACTTCTGCCTAGGAATAGTAATCCTACTCCACAAGAAAAGAGATAAGCACAACCTTGGCAACTATCACCTGATTACACTACTATCTAACATATATAAACTATTCACAAAAATACTCACAAACAGATTAACAGGCACTCTAGACGAAAATCAACCACACGAGCAGGCAGGCTTCAGAAGTGGCTACTCGACAATACACGTAATAAATCAACTAATTGAGACATCCTTAGAATTTGTAAAT
This sequence comes from Architeuthis dux, assembly GCA_006491835.1. Lineage (NCBI taxonomy): Eukaryota > Metazoa > Mollusca > Cephalopoda > Oegopsida > Architeuthidae > Architeuthis > Architeuthis dux. Next base: position 1,210,105 of record VCCN01002572.1, read on the forward strand.
TATGAGAAAGCATTTGACTCGGTAGAACTCACAGCAGTTTTCAACGCAATGTGTGAACAAGGTGTTAACGAGAATTACATACAAATTATCCAAAACATATACGAAAATGGCACTTCAATAATTAGACTACATAAAGATAGAAACAAGATAAAGATAGCAAAAGGAGTAAGACAAGGGGATACAATATCACCTAAACTATTTACAGTGAGCCTTGAAAGCATCTTTTGGAAAACTGACTGGGAGGGAATGAGAATAAACATAGACGGAGAATACTTAAGCAACTTAAGATTTGCCGGTGACATTTCTATGATGTCCGAAGCATCTGACAAATTACAAAACATGGTAACTGATCTAAATAGGGAAAGTAAAAAAGTAGGCTTAAAGATGAACAGAACAAAGACAAAAGTAATGTTCAAAGATAAAGTCGCCAAAAAGGTGATAAAGATAGAAGGTGAGATTCTAGAACAGGTTGATGAATACATCTACCTAGGACAGGTAATAAAGCTAGAGAAAGACCATGACAGCGAAATAAAACGATGCATAATGATAGGTTGGAAAGCATTTGGTATGAATAGAGACATTTTGAAGAGCACCAATGTGCCTAAAGCGTAAAGTATACAATGGCTGCATAATACCAGCCATGACTTATGGATGCGAAACATAGAAATTAACCAAACGAGCTGAAAACCAACTTAGAATAGCACAGAGAACCATGGAAAGAGCAATGCTAGGGATAACTCTAAGAGATAGAAAAAGATCAACATGGATCAGAGAGAGGACAAGAGTGAACGATATTATACAACTAATTAAGCAACAAAAATGGAGATGGGCAGGCCACCTAGCAAGAAGAGATGGCAATAGATGGGGGGGAAAGACTAACCGATTGGTGCCCAAGGGACAGTAAATGAGGTAGAAAAAGACCAGATACAAGATGGAGGGACAAGATAGAAAAGTTTGCCAGTAAGACTTGGCAGAGGTTAGCATAAGATAGGTCGTCATGGAAGTAGATGGGAAAGGCCTTTGTCCTGCAGTGGACTTATAATGGCTGATGATAATGATATATATATATATTATGAATTGGCTTTGCGAACAAAGATTTGGGAGGGTTTTCTACATCCGTTGCAGACTCTCAGGTAGCCAGCAAGGCCAATGCGGGAGAGGCAGACCTTTTTGCAGTGGTTGCAGGAGAAAGTCTGGCTGCTGGAGGGAGCTCCCACTTTACGATGCTGCCTTCTTTCTTCTGCTTTTGAATTCTGTGTGTGGTTTCAGTACAGAGGTTGATTGGTAGACCTTGTGTCGCCATATGTTCCTGTTGGCTGCCTCTTTTTTTCACTGGTGGGGTTGATACCACACAAAATGAGGGTCTTTTTCAGGGAGTCCCTGTATCTCTTTTGTGGGGCCCCACTTCTGCGTTGGCCATAGGCTAGTTCTCCGAAATGGAGGATCTTTAGCAGCCTATGGTCCTTCATCATTGCCACGTGACCTGCTCACCGCAGTTGAGATAGATATACATGTGTCTATATAAATATATGCATATATATGCATATATAATAGATATATATATATTCACACACACAAGTGTATCCATTTGCATACAAACACATATATACATATGCATGCCTATGCATGCATATATGTATATATATCTGTGTGTGTATATATATACAATCAATTAAATGATGATAAACTTATAGTTTAGTATGAAGTAGAAATGTTGAAGTATTTGTACAAATATTAAAAAATATTGTATATATCACCTTAGCATGTGTGCTTTCAGTTACACAGTTTTCTGTTAAGACCTTCTTTTTTATCAAAAGGAACAAATTAACACCTAGTTTTAATTAAAAAATAATTTAATTTAAAAACTCTTTTATTAGGTGTGTAACTAGTGCAGAAAATGAACAAATTAAGCAGTGGTGATAAAATAAAGTTTTTGATGAAAATGCTACCAGTATGGTTTGAACCATAAATTCAGGAGCTAAAAAAAACGTTAGTCACTCAATAGAAACCGTCAGGTGACCAATGTCTTTAAGCTGCATGTCATGTTGGGGGTGATCAATTAAAAAATTGGAAAAAGTGGTGATCAATGAATAAGTTATTTCTCTTGCATTTTGTTGGACATTTTCAAAAAACAAGTGTGAATGCTGCCAGACACAAACTAAGGGATCAATGTTGCATAAACTTACATTGCAAGTTAAACCCCCACTAAAACTGATTTGGGGGTGGGGTTCAAAAATGTTTGTATGCAAAATTCATGTTTCTACTATGAACGGTTAGGGCTGGGTGAAATCTGTATACTTAGATACAATGATACATTGATACATGGATACATAGATATATAAATACATATAAATGTCAGCAGAACACATGTCTGTCTGTTGTGGGTAGCAGTGATTAATAGAATTGATTGGAATAAGATGTGAGAATATTATGGTGAATTTTATTACTGTCATTGAATAAGAGGCATAAAACAATGTTTTCACTCACTACATTACAATAAAATTCTAAAAATGTTTTTTAATAGTTCACAGTTTTTAATAAAACATTCAAATTTTACTAGGAATATATTTGTATTTTTGAGTAACAGAATATTATTCTAAAATATTTAAATTATAGGATACATTTTTTATATATTTTGTTAATACGTTTATTTGCTTTGCACATTTGCAATTCTTATGCTGTAAATTCACTGAAGTTATTTCCTCTTTAAGACATACAAGTTTGAAATTTTAGAATAATATTGAATAGAAAATATACTTTTCTAATGATAGCTCATAATGAGAGCATACGGTATATGAACAATATTATTATTATTATTTCTGCATTCATTGAGTTTTCCCACCAGTAGAAACTGGAGATTGAGTGACAGCAAGTCTTGTCAATACTCTAACAATCACCTCAGTATTCTAGTTGTTTTCAGTAGTGCTGTTGTTTGGATGGTCTATTCTTCTTTGGTGGTAATAATTAATACAAATCCATCAGAAAATGTAGAAAATGATATTCAATGATATCAATAACAAGCATAACATGGTATATAGCATGTATGTTATATAATATTTAATAATATACTATTATATATATAATCATAATACAGATGTACCATATCAGTATATTTTCAGGGAAGTAATATTACATACAAAATGTCAGTATATGTGTTATGCTGAAACAGCCATAGATGGCAGATGGAAAGAAGAATAGTCTTTTATGCATGAAAAGAATGGCATATTTGCATGTGTTCCAAATAATTCCAGGTAAATATCTGATAAAATAGGAATGGAAGAAGAGGAGATTGAATACAATTTCTTGGACATTGTCATAAGCAGACATCTACTGACTACATAACTCTCACACAATACCAATGCATACAACAATATACTGATATATTAATCCATTGACATGTTATCCTCTCTGCAATCTATGCACAAATATAATCATATGTCAATATTATAAATTAATATTGATAAAGATATATGTATAGAAAATAATAATTATAATAATGTATATTGTAAATATGGATGCATAAAAATGTCTTAATGTAATATTACAAGAAATACAATCATGTAATTCATTCAATTTAATATATCCATGTAATATCTTTTTCTTTATACTGATTTGCAGTGATTGTTCGATAGCTTTTTGAAATTGCGGCCATTAAATCCAAGATGTGTCATGTGGCCAAGTTGTCTTCCTGGAGTGATTCATCTGTCAGTAAATCTATATATATGACCATGGCAACCATTAGTAGTCTGAGGCTTGGTTCTGGCGTATTTGGTCTTAGCTATGCCTGGCATGGTGCAGTACAACTTGGCAGGTCTGAAGCCTGTTTGCAGTGAGGTGCTTTAGTGTGTAATTAGTTATCCAGGCATACTTCTATATGTATACTTGTATGTGGAGACTGTTGTAAAGGAAAATAAATTGCATATTACATACTATGATTAAGACATGGGTTCTGATGATAATAGTTAACCATGACAGTCATATTAATGAAACAGGTTGTTATGGCAGTGATGTTATAATAATGATGATAGCAGTGATAAAGATAATAATTATAATTCCAATAACAAATCATGATAAGTCTAGTGATGATAAGAATAATGATTAGCAACCATAATGATATATGATTAAGACAGGGATACGTAGATAACTATAGAAATAGAGCCATATACTAAAAGAGTTGACAATAACAATGAATTATAATGAGTTAAAATTCACATTAATGAATTATAAGAATTAATCATTATAACCTTTTTTTAGGTTTCTTTTGGGGCGGGGGGTTATTTATAATGTAACTATAATGCTGAACTGGAGCCTTACTTTCTGTCCTAGGAGTGGAAAGTATAAAGTGTTAGGTAGCATGTTGAACGGAAATGAAATAGACAGGACTCCTTTAGTGACAAGAAAGAGTAGGTTTATATATATACACATTATACATCAAAGAAGAAAGTAGTAATTGACATACATACATCTTGCTATAATTCACCAAATGCCTGTCCGTCCATCTGTCGGACATCGCATAACTCAAGGATGGCTAGAGGCCACCAAATCTTCTGTAGTTACTAATGGCACTTTGGAACAGGTTTTAACATATTGGTTTTTGAAAATTAAAAAAAAGAATTTCTAGTGTCAGTGTTCAGGATCACACCAATAATAATGATCTGATTTTCATGATCACACCAATAATAATGATCTGATTTTCATCTAGCTATCTATCTATCTATCTTACTATAATTCACCTACCTTTTGTGGAATCCACCCAGATATTTAAATTAAATGTGATTCAAGCGTTCATGAGGGTGATGATTTTCAAACAATGTATTTTTCAATAAGTACATAGTTCAAATACATGATCGCAAAGACCCCATTAGTCCTTCCATAGGAACTAGTTGAAAATCCTGCCTGTAAGTTGGATTTTCAGTTAGTAAGATCACAGCAACAATAATCATCTTCTAAAATTAAGTGATAACTATAACAATTAGCAATAATGAAAATGATAATAAGCCAATAATGATGACAATTATGAATTATGATTAGAAACAATCTTAATAATAAGGATAACAACAAATATGATAAAGGTATACAAGGTAGATGTGACACTAATAATTATAAAGAATAATGTGTAAAATAATGATTGCTTTCCAAAGATACTGATAACTGCAATGATGTTAGTAATGATCATTGTGGTAATTAAGATTGATGCTAGTAAACTTGTAACACAATGAAGTCAATAGATATTAGCAACAATGATGATCACTGCAATGAAGTTAGTAAAGAAAAATGTTAATACAATTAATATGGTAATGATAATTGGAAATATTAAAAAATAATGACAATAAGAATAGATGATGGTAAACTTGCAAGATTATCTTGTGTTGCCTGGATGCAAAAATCTTTCACTATTATTAAGTATTTAACTTAATATGGAGTTATCTCCCTTACACAGGAGAGTTCATTTAATTTACTTCCAGTGGCCACACTGTTTATGTTCGTAGTGAACATACGCCATATTGAATCTGGAGATGAGACACCATGGATGTGTCATCGATGTAATTAAGAGTATAAATAAATGAGTTTGTAAGGACATCTTCTGTTGTTTTAAATCTGTTGGTATCTGTCATTTATTATCTTTACAATTATCATTAATCTTTATAAAGATTCACTTTTAAAACAATAGAACAATGATGGGATAATGAAATATAAAATTTGTATTAATTATTTGCATCCTATTTCTCAGACTTTTGTTTAAAGTAAAAGTCTTCTATATTTTTTTATTTTTCCTATATTTGTTAAGCTAACTTTTAAAGCACATTTTCAGACCTTGAAAAGGTACAATTAAAGAAAGAAAAAACAAAACTATCCTGTTTCTACCGCAATGTCCCATTAAGTTTTAACTAAGAATTTCATACATGTGATTGTTTAGAGCAATGGTTCTTAACCTTTTTACCACTATGCCTCCTCTTGCATTTGGACCTTGCCTCCATGTCCCTCTAACATATTCAGCAAAATGATTGGAAATTCCTCTTAAATTAAAAGAAAAAAACTAGAAAAAATGTTTTTAGTCTTTTTATTGAACAAGAATACAGGGCTTATTTAATGAGATATTTGACATTGCTTCTTTGCTACCAGATTTTGTATACATGGTTGAATGTCAGTGAGAGCACAACGCAAGTCCAATTCAATGTTCAGCTTGTTTCTGTACTTGGTCTTGACAGCATTGAGCATAAAAAATGCTGCTTCACAAAGATAAGTTGATCCAAACATTGTCAGAATCCAAAGAGCTTGATGTGAAATCAAAGAGTAAGCGGGAAAGTACTTGACCCAGAGCATCTCTAGATCCATTTTTTTCAAGTCTTCTTCAGCCAAGGAGTTGAACTTTAACTCAAGAAACTCTTCTTGCATTTTGTCCGAAATATCAGCTACTTCACATTGAAATCAGTTCCTAATGAATTACCAGGCTTTTCAGATCTCATCTATATCCAGAAAGTATCAAATAAATTCTGCTTTTAATTCAGATGAGTAATTACTTGTTCTTTAACCAGAATCAAGGTAACTGCAAATGAGAGCAAAATCCAATGTAGCAAAACTGGCTGTATTTCCACCCTGAATTCATTTCCAGGGGTCAAATTTGGCCATGAAGGCTCAAATGACGTCATGGTGCATAATTATGTTGGTGTTTTACTTAATAGAGATTTGCTTTCTGATGCAAATCTACAAATGTTACCATTTCTTTTTGTTGTATATAAAGTCATCCAAGCATGTTTCCTTTTGGAAGCCATCATATGTTTGTGTGGAAAAGCAAGTCTTGATGTTCAGAATCCACACACAGCTGTTTGAAGAGACGGCTGTTTAAGGCTCCAGTTTTGATGAAGTTGACTACCTTTATAGCCAGGTTCATGGCATCTCTCATTTCAACAGGTAGAGTTCTGGATACCAAGGCTTCATGATGGAGGATGCAGTGCATACCTATGGAAAATGGATTTTTTTTCTTGTTATGAAACCAGATTGCAAACCAAGTATGACCGGAGCTCCATCAGTACACACCCCGACCAGCAAGTCTCACGAAAGTTGATTTTCCTGCAAGAAGTTTGATACCACTTGAAAAATATCTATTTCTGTTGTATAACTTTCCATGGGATGGCAGAAGAGCATTTCCTCTTTTACACTATTGCCTGACATGAAACGAGCATACATCAGTATCTGAGAACACTGGGTGACATCAGTCATTTCATCTAACTGGATGCCAAATACAGGAGAAGCTCTTTTGGTTGAGAACTTGATCTTTGATGTCAAGACACTTCATTGATCCCGCCCTTGATGGTATTGTTTGATAGAAAGATTTAGGAAAGCTTGTTTATACTATCCCTCCCTAGAATAAGCTCTTCTGCATGCAGTATACTAGGTTTAACGAGCATCTCTCCAATTCTATTGCTTCTTTTGCTCTTTGCAATCAACAGGGAGATCTCATAGGAAACCTCAACAACTTTTGAAATCTGATGCTGTCCATCTTAGCTTGCTTTAAGTACTGCCTTTTTGTTTTAAAGAATGCTTTGGGTTTGGAAGCTTGTCCCCCTTCTTGAAATTACTCCCTTTAAGAACTACTGTCTTTGGTATACAAGCACAAAAAAATATAATTTTTCAAATAAGTTCTATGAAAATTGTGATGGAAAATGTTAGTGTGGATGATGATAGTATCTGGAAACATATTAATGAAGGTTGTTATAATAACAGTAACTGAAGCAAATAGAAGAATTAGAACATTTTAGATTTCAGTGATTATAGATAAATTGGAGTGAATCATTTTTGAAAATCCTTGAGTAGAACTTATATGATATTCGTGGACTTACTCTAACCCTAACCATTAATGGAAAGACAGTCACAGTAGAGATATCTTAATCTACTTTTGAGACTACATAACCTGAAATACATATGGTGGTGGAAAAATAATAAATATCTATAGTTTTTTAGAAATCCTTCCTTCCAGTATTGTCTGTCCATGTATCAGAGGCCGTTAGTCTACATACTGAACGTGTGGGTATTTCTTGCATTTGTTCATATATTCTATGTACACTTTGTGTTGTAAAACATGAGGATGTATAAACATACTTATGTATAAATGTGGGAAACACTGATTTCTTGTCCTTTTTATATATAATTGTGTGTATATGTACGTATATGTATAAATATTAACGTGTACATATAGGTGAAAAGATTTTAGATATTATTGCGAAATTTCAGGGTCTCTGCATACACAAGTATATATATATATACATGCATACATACATACAAAATCAAATGATGGATAATTTTATATCCGACAGAATATGATAATTATAAAGACATTTATTAGTTGATTAGTTAGGTGAATTCACATTTAAGATTTAGGCTGCTCGTTTAGCAGTCATTCACACC
>VCCN01002572.1:1239376-1264658 GCA_006491835.1 Architeuthis dux
AATGTAGGGTGCCGGACATTTTTATTGTTGCTGGTTTATCTTATTCGGCTATCCATCATCCATTTTAAAGGGTTACAGCTTTCACCTCTGACCTATGGTCCCTTATCTGTTTGTTATATTTTTTAAGTGTTTCTGGACTTTTTCTGTGAACTTATTTTTACATTTTTCACATAACTTGAAAACAAAACGGAAAACAATATAACTGAAAAGAAATGTAATTGTAGAAACCAAAATAAATATGTAGTGAATAATAAATGTCTCACCAGAGAAGTAGTCTACAGGGCTAAAATATCAACACTGGAAAACCCAAAAGAGGAGAAAATTTATTTTGGACTAACGAAACCAGAATTTAAAACTTATATATATATATCATCATATTTGTATATATATAATCTTAGAAACTTTTTTGTTTTACCAGTGTTTTTTTTTTTTAAACTAACAATATAAGAAAGATTTTCTGTTACAAAATCTATACAGTACTAAAGCATCCGTGACACTACGTGATGCAAGTTATACGGGATCATTTTTAAAAAAATTATTTAACTAATTATTGGATTGGACAGGAATTTATTTCTAAATATTGAAAATGTTGTATTTTTGTATTATTTTCCTTTAATGAACTTTCATATTAGAAAAGGAATTTATTAGAAAAAAAAATTAATATGACTCATTGCAATAATTCATCCTAGTGATTATAATTTATTTAACACTTGTTCTTTAACTGATATCTTGGTGTAATAGTTAATGTATCTGAATCTGAACCTTCTAGTTGTGGGTTCAGATCTTCACCGTAATTTTATAAATCAAATGATTTTTTGAAAATCGAAATTAGTTAAAATTTTAACTACTTATTTTGAAAATGAAAAGAAGAAGAAAGTAAAACTATTTCTTAACTTCAGTAGACAAACAAAGAAAGAAGATACTAAATTATGCAATTTATATTAACCCTTTATGGGGCAAGTGACTATATATGATCACCTGAGGACTCGTCAGCCACATGCAAATATTGTAGCCACAAAGACAACATAATCCGCACCAATGTGCTCTGCAAGCTTTTCAAAGTACACTTGTGCTTGAACAAAGACAGAAACTGTTTTGAGGCATACCACACCCCAGTAGAACAGTCTGTTTGTGGTCAGAAAACTGGTAACTGAAAATATCTTGTAATTAAGTCTAGTTTAACATACAAAAAGGTTGTTTTGAAATCTAAAATATTTTTATGCTGCCATATAAAGGGTTAAATGAGAAAGACAACAGCAGTATAATTGTGGCATAAAATAGTTCCATGGATTGCAATGCTATTGCATAAAGGGAAAAAGTAAAACAATTGAAATAACTGCAGCCTTTGACTTATTAGATTTTCATCAAGAAATAGAGTAAAAACCTGTTTGAAACTATTAGCAGTGCTTTGTTCTCTACCTTTTTTCAGAAGTTTTACCTGCATTTATTTTACCTGTATTTATCATGTATTTTTCTATTGTAGTTTAAGAGGGAATTATATGCACATTTTATTCTGTTCATTCTGGATCAAATTCTAACTGTAGTTACAAACTTAACAACAAGATAAAAAAAGAGATTAGTTAATGTTCATACAGTATCTGAATAAGTATTCTAAATATAATATTCTGTTACTTTCTAAATTAGTTAAAGACATGAGCACAGAAATAGAGAATGCCACTTACATGGGTAAATCAATAAGTCTGTAGCTGAATGATGAAGAAAGCATTTATTCTACACAACAGATATTTATTTTTCAACATGATCTTCTTCCTTGTAATGCACTTAATTCAGTGGTGAATATTAATCATAATAGGTCAAACATTACGCAGTAGAAACTTCAGATCAAATTCAGCTAATAATTACATATCAGGCTATGGACTTATTGATCCACCCTTATATATATTAGAACTACTTAACAGATCTTAATACAGACATTAACCCTTTTCGACATAACATTTGCATCAGTTACATAACAGAAAGAGTTGCAAAAACTGTGTAAGCTTTGATTTTAAAAATACAAAAGAATTTGTTTCTCATGATCTTTACATGTAATGTTAAGCCAAGGTTTCAATAATGTTGTTTAAAAGGCTAAATGCTTAATCTTATTATGCAATTGAGTTGCATAAATATCATTTTTCCTTTTTTTGTGTGTTATATGATATCTCATGAGTTAAAACACTTGTTTGATGGTGTTTAAATTTATAGTTTAATCCCCAGTTTATAATAAATCACATTTAAAAATAAAATCTTTGACCTGACAACTTATTCAGGAGAGAATGCTCTTATATGAAAAAAACTGAAAAGTAAATGTCCCCACAAAACAAGAATCATATCTTGCTATAGAAAAAATAGTCAATCTTTAAAAATTGTGTGGGTTAATGAGATTATCACTGGCAGGGAACAAAAGAAAAGCATATATCAAGATAGATGAGACTTATTAGCGTAATTCACTCAGGAAAGAAAATATTTAAACTGAAAAAAATCTGAGTTCTGTAGCAAGGAAAAGCAACCGACACAATTGTAATACACTTAAGAAAAATACATATACTGCATAGGATGGGCAATTAAAAGTTATCTCATGATATACAATGAAAACTGATAAAAGCCATTGAAAGCACCTAAGCAACACACTTGGTTTAAGGATCTGAACTGATTCAATCCCCTTTTTAATCAGTAACATGTATGTCATTGAAAAGAAATAGGAATAGTGTGTATACTCTGCTTAAGTGTGGTGAGTAGTAGTCAAATATATGGGTATTGATCAAAACTTAAATGTCTGCAGTGTTCCACACCTGCCAATAAATACTGCATTTATAACCCTCTATTTATAGAAGAATTAGTTACTTATTTCTTGTTTCTGATGTTTGCCAACCGGTTCCATCTGTTTGTCCATCCAACAGCAAAATAGATATGTCGCATTTTGTTAATGGGGAATATCTTTCTTTTTTTTTCAACATATGAATTTTTTTTATCAGACATGAAATTCAACTTGAAATTTGTAATGCTTTGTCTCTTATTGATGGCTTCAAAGAGACAAAGTGAATGGGTCCCCAACATAAGGCATGAGTAATCAAAGAACAATTTCAAAATGAACAGTTCATAAGAATATATTTCAGTAATTTCATAAAATCCCTACTTTCAGAATCAATGTAGTAATGGTTAACCATTATTACTGTAAAACTTTTGTTAACTGGATGCCCCACTACTGTGGCCTTGTGTCAAACTAAGCTAGACTTAGTAAATATCAAGTATATTCTGCATCAGTATTTACAGTGTACATACAGCTTGGTTTGACACAAGGCCAGCTAATGCCGTTGGAGAGTGGAAAACTCAAAGAAGCAGCATACATCAACATGTTGGCTAATTGTATAAGTTAGATCAGTGTGGAATTCAACTCATTGTGGTTTTCGCTGCTCTACAGGACAAAATATAGAAGTCCTGGCATAACAAATAAATGAGTTTAAAACATTTGCATCCTATGTCACAAGTGTTGCTGTTTAAAAAAGAAAAGAATTCTGTTAGCTACCATTACTTGGCACTACCAAAAAAAAGTGACCCCTCTTTACAAATGAATAGCATGGGAGGAAGGTCATAGAATGGATCGGCAGAAACGTTATATGAACAACAAAAATAACAAGAAGAACGAGTTTGATGTGTCCAAAAAATTCTTTGAATAAATTATCATTTTTTGTAATTAACAATTAATCAAATTTAACCATTTTTCTTAAAACTAGTTAATTTTTTAAATCTTGGGGAATTTAATATGAAATCTATCCTAAGTGCAAAAACCTGAAAAGAACAGTTCTTTACTTGATCATATATCCAAATGCATGCATACAGATAGACAGACAAAATATTCCACAAATCATGAAAGGATGAACTTTATTTCTAGGTGCAGCATGCGTGTGGGATATTTACTTAAAAGGATTAATCAAACCCCTCCTTAATTCTTGGGACACTCTCTATATAGAATGAAAAAGAGAGAGAATGATGCAGAAATGTCTGCAGCAAATATTTGCTGCTACTTCTGATTTGCATATACGTGACTCTATAATTAACTCTAGATCACAAGTGATGAATTTGTGTGCCCACTGCAGCACACATATAAAACAATGTATGCATAATAATGAATACTTATATTTATACTTAATGTGACTCAAAGTCAATCTTTTTTTAAAAAGATATTTTTTCTAGAAAGCGACCAGGACAAGATTGTACTTGCCTAACAAAAAATGTTCTTTGTTTAAAAAAATCATTTTACACAGATATTTCCGAGGGGAGGGGGGGGGGGCATATATTTCCAAGTGGGGTTAGTATATTCAGAATATATCTTAGTCGCAACCCTGTTACACAATAGACATTCCACCTGTAGAGGAGGTGCTGCATTCACTGCCATTTGTAGCATAAGCAAGTACAAACTACTCTATTATCCAGATGTCTGATGGTGCACTTTACCATTGACGGAGACGAATAACATGACCCTTGGTTGACATGTTGGGGCAAGGCACCAGCAAATAACAATACAGTCTTTTTATATACAGTAACATTTAGTTGCAATTACATAAAACAATTGTACTGCACCATTATCCTTTATTAACTATAAGGTTCCAACTTTCAAACCCCCTCACCCTTGGTGAGAAGGCCTTATTGGGGGGGGGGTCCCCATTTGCTCCACCCTCACCCTACCTATAATTGCAGGTTATCTCTTACATCAACGCACCAAGTTTTGCATGTCTGATTTAACTTGTCTCTGAGTAAATGGCAAAATCCTCGATTGTAAAAGATTTATCATTAAAATCATTGTTGTCTTATGAAAAGTTTCATGTTCTTAGTAACTACTGTTTTTAAGTTTTAGCATCTGGAGCTCTAAATACATACACACTTTTCTCTAATAGTTTATATGTAAGCATTGTTATATCCATAAACATATGCTTATGCATATGTAGTCATGTTAGTAGTTCATTTCAGATAAAATATTTTAATTTTAAATATTTTCTTTTCTTGACTCAAATTAACTTTGATAATGTCTCCTTTTTTTATTCAATATAATTTTATTGGTTTATTTTTGTTAATCAGAATATTCTTATTTCATCATCACCATCAGCCTTTTAATGGTCATTGTTGGACATTGACCATCCCCAAGATTCGTCAGACCTCTTGGTCACGTGGCCAATATTTTCTGAACTTGTCTAAATTGTCATGCCATCTTATTTTTTGCCAGCCACAATTTCACAAATGATCTCTGGGGATCCACGATGTGAGTCATGATGTCCAGCAGTTGTCTGACATCCTTGCTACATGGCCTTCCTATTACCATTTGAGTTTTCTTATGGATTTTATGATATCTCCTTTCATTTACCTTTTGAGCCATCCTAACCTAATAGAATCAACAGAATGTACATTCTGTATGTATGTGTTGTTATCTATGTCAGCTCATGTCTACTATAATATATAAAAGTATAGTTTACCTTTTCATGCTGTATTTCTAAAATGTGTACTGCATAAAATTTGTTTGGAGAGTTTTTACCATGTATGATATTGCAAAAATTCCTTATTGATTCTTTTAATATTATAAATAATTTTTTGAGATTTTTTAAATAATTATTCTTTGTACCAATGGAAAGATCACATTTTAAAAGTGCTACAAGGATTTTATTATGCAAAAAAGAAAAAAAGAGTAGCTGACTTAAAAGATGATAGCTCAGTCAAAAATCAATTTAAAGATAGAGTTACATTGAAATAGTTTTTTTTTTTCTGTGCTTAAAATTCCTGCTAAGAGTAAAACTAATTTTGTCTGAAGTGCATGATGTTGTAGTTTTTTCTTCTGTTTCTGTGCTGGTGTGTAAAGGTTGGAGTGAGATGCAGCAGGTGTTTATGAGGTTTTTTTTCTCTTTCTGTGATTTGATTATCAGGGTTTATGTGAGCAGGTGTAGCCTGATGATAAGAGCATTGAATTTATGGTCACATATTCGTTGATTCAATCTCAGATGTCAGATTAGTTAATCCTATTATCCGGTACTCAAAAGAAACTTCACAACTAGAATAAAGAAGAATAAAGAAGTATCTATGTAATGACAAGTACTTATATAATAAATACAGTCAGTTTTACAAAAAAATTACTTTTCTATAAACATTGAGGTTTCTTCGATGAAAACTGAATAATGGTAGAATTAAATTTTCTAATTTTCCTAATTTATGTAAAAATTTAGTTAATTAGTGGATTGAATACAAATTTAGTTAATTTGTAGATTGAATAAAGGGTTTGGTTTAAAATTTTAAGAAACGTTATTGAATACGACAGGCACTTGAAGAAGACCAAAGGGTACAATAACCGAAATGTTATGACTATAACAACCAAGATGAGGATACCAGTTGGAATAGATCAGTGTATAATATGTAATTTTAATGTTGTATCGTTTTGGGCCATATGAAGTTTTAAAAAATCATTAAAAAGAAAATAATTCAAATCAGTTAGATCATGGCATATTTGCATTCAGGGTGAACTCAGTATTATTTCTCTATAATTTCTTTTGCTTAATTATCAAAATCTGGGGTCAATTGCCAATAGATTTCATCTGTTGATATAGAAAAGAAAAAAAATGTCATTTCAAATTAGAACAAGAGGCCCCTTCATTTAATATTTTGTCTATTAATTGTAAAATCTTTGATACCCACAAGATATAAATGTCTATTACTCCTAATATTAACTCATGGTCAGAAAGCTAAGATAATAAGCTTACTGCCTGTCTAGAGTGAACTGAATCAGGAACCTGGTGATTATAATAATGTCTTTTGTAGACATAATACATGAATATAATGAGGTAATAACCAGTAATAGTGTTGCTAATCTGGGCTAAGCTTACAAAACAGCATTTAATTAAAACTTTATTGAAATATAAAATATATCTAGATAATAAGATTTAGCTAGAGGAGGTGCTTTACTGTATGTAGTCAATATAAACCGTGAGGTGCCGAGAGAACTGGTAGAAAAAGAACTAAACTAAATGTGTAGAGGATTGATGAATACCAAGTCAACACCAAGTCAATACAATTCTAGAGGGGAAAAATAAGAAGTTTACATCTAGATATTCAGAGTAAAGAAACAGTATACAAGTTTATATTTTTAAAATGTTTTTGTGTCAGAGATTATTTAATCTGATTCATTTGTTAAGCACATTGTCTTGAAATAAAAAACTTTTCTATCTGTTAATTCTTTATACTTATTCACATTTCCTGATTTAATTATGTGTTTGTGCGTTTGTGTGTGTGTGTGGGTGTGTGGGTGTGTGCTTAGTAAAGCAGTTCTTCTGGTATTACTAATAACTCTGATCCGTGCAGAATGCTCTGAAAATAGAGTTTATAAATAATACATTTGATGTAAGCCTTAATTTTGCATATGTGTGTGCACGCACGCACACACACACACACACAAAATTAAAATGTGTGTGTGTGTGTGTGTGTGTGTGTGTGTGCACGTGTGTGTGTGGTCAAAAAAAGAAGAAAGTAGAAAAAGATTAAAAATTGTTTTCTGGGATATTCAAAGAATCTTAAAGTTTGCCTAAAAAGCAACCAAAGCAATTTTTGAATATTGATATTTTAAAACTCTTTAGCATATTTAAAAAAACTTTTCTATTTGTTAATTTTTTATACTTATTCACATTTCCTGATTTAATTATGTGTTTGTGTGTTTGTGTGTATGTGTGTGTGTGTGGGTGTGTGCTTAGTAAAGCAGTTCTTCTGGTATTACTAATAACTCTGATCCGTGCAGAATGCTCTGAAAATAGAGTTTATAAATAATAAATTTGATGTAAGCCTTAATTTTGCATAAGTGTGTGTGCACGCACGCACACGCACAAAATTAAAATGTGTGTGTGTTTGTGTGTGTGTGTGTGGTAAAAAAAAAGAAGAAAGTAGAAAAAGATTAAAAATTGTTTTCTGGGATATTCAAAGAATCTTAAAGTTTGCCTAAAAAGCAACCAAAGCAATTTTTGAATATTGATATTTTAAAACTCTTTAGCATATTTAAAAAAATATTTTCCAACACTAGAAAACAACTGCATTAACCAAAATTAAATTTAGCTGCAAAATTGAGGCATTTTAGCATGATTGTTATTAATACATGTCAAAAATAGTCATATTTCTCCTCATTGTTTTAAACTCTACTCTTAACTGAAATTTTTTCAGTATGTTTAGTTTTCTATGTTCTCAAAATGCCTCTCAATGTTATAAAATAAAAGATGTAAAAAAAGAATTTTACAAAATGTATAGAATCAAACATTGATAACAAAATTAATGGTATTGTGTCATGGCTTTCTTTTAATAAATTGAAAAATCCACTTACTGAGGAGTAATTATTGATTAAAGTTATGCAATTTGTGGGAAGTCATGTATAAATTGGAGATTTAAGTTACATGTTAAAAATGAATTGTAGAATTTAGATTTTTTACTTGATCTTTGATTAATAATGAAAGTTCAAATTCTTAAAGGCAAATTTGGATTCTATTAAAATAATGGTAAGCCATTGTTTTTTGAGTATTTTATTTTGAATATTATATTTTTAATATTTACTTTGAATAAGCAAAGTATAAAATCAAATTAGTTTGCTTTAAAAAGATCCAACGAAAGTATATATCATGAAATAATGAAAAGCTTTCAGGAAAAACAAATAAGAAATTATTACTACAACTACTATTGTCAAACTCCAGTACAAAGTCTGGAGTTGACTTTTTTTCAAGAACAACGAGAACAATCCTCACCAAATTTAGAGGAGTAAAAATGAACATTCCTGTACCATGATTCGAAACCACGATCAACTGATTGGTTGGCTGGTCTCTACTGAGCTAAATTGCCAATTCTTACATATTTACAAAATTTATCTCACAGATACACAAGGGCTTATTTCAATCTAATAAATAATTACATTTATACTAAAAAATCTATTTTTATAATTTTTTTATTTCTTATATATACAATATAAAAGTTGCAGCAATCATCTTCACTTGGAATAGAAGTGGGAGTGGAGTTTGATCCTGCAGCAGCTAGGCTTGTAACTTTTATTCATCATCATTATTATGATTACTATAATTCTGCATTGGTTAATTATATGGATAATTCTTTTGACTTGACACCATGACCACCATTATTGCTATTAAAATTCACTACGACTGATGAATTGCTAATACTCACTACTACTACTACTACTAATTATAATAATACTTGTATTTACATGCACTGCTGAATACAACACTGGTAATCCTCCTACTACTTGTAATACTCTTATTTACAGCCCCAGTGGTATTAATTTTACTTCCCATTTCTACTACTACTACTACTACTACTACTACTACTATTACTACTACTACTACTACTTTGAGTACAATTTTACAGCCAACCAGCTTTTATTTACTAGTCTTTCTAAGGACAGGTGGCACAGCTTTCATACTTAACTTACAATGCCTTATTGATTAGTGGCTTCATAGTTAAAAGCTGGCTGTTTTTAGGTGCAAAACAGAAAGCTGGCCAGCCCGCCTGAGAGGGCTTAGGAAATGCCAGTTGGGAAGGTGGGCTGTGAAGGCAGATAATGCAGCAAATGAAAATAAGGTGCAATCAAGTCTGTGTGTGAACACTTCCACTTCAGTCCTTTACCATTTTTATGAATTAGGGGAATGAAAATGCCATACTTTTATTTAAAGGTCACTAGTTGCATTTTTTCATCATTTCTGAGTTCTCTTTCTCTGCTATGATTTGATGTTCTCTTATCTTTTTTTTTTTGTGAATTAGATGGATATTAGCGAAGCAAAGATTGATTGAAAAAAACATGGATAAATAAAGAAATAAGATGGCTGATGATGAAAGTTGTCAGATGAACAACCTGCGCAATGCTGCATATTGATCTATATGTGTGTCCTTGTGTGTGTGGTGTGTGTGTGGTGTGTGTGTGTGTGTGTGTGTGTGTGTAAACATAATTACCTTTTAGTGACAACAAATGCACTTAACTCCTTTTGAGTCAACTCACCAACTGGATGTTTCTAAGTATGAACAAACAAAACTTGCCATCACCATAAACTCAAAATTACTACAACACCCATAATAAAACAAATATCTATGTTATTTGAGAAGGGTCATTAACATTCAAATGGTTCATTTGGATGATTGAACTCCTTTACAACACAAACAACAAGGAGGAGTTCAATCATCCGAAGAACCATTTGAAATATCTATGTATTTCTCTATGTATTAATGGATAGCTATATATGTATTGTTTAGCACTAATTCATTTTTAAGTATGATGAAAAGTTTCTCTTGCAACCCGTTGGGTGTAAGCAGTGCTCTTGTTACCAGTTTTACTCTTTTTTCTCTATTTTGGCACCAACATCCCTTCAGGATCTGAAAATGACCCCCACCTCTTACTACATTCACTCACCACTTTCCATTTTTGACTCACCTGCCCCACCCTAGTCCTCTGGTCCCTATATCTACTTTCTTCCAATATTAACACCTTTTTGTATATTTTCAATTTCATTGTTATTTTCTCAGCTGATGGCAACCTATCAACATTCAATGGAGACAACTATTTCAGTGAAGATATCTCGCTTTATTTAAACTTCTTATAGTGAAGAAATTGGAATATAATCACTAGCATACCAATGGGAGTGGGCGGTCCGCCACGGGTGGCACCATCAGAGGGGTGAGACCCAGGTGACACCCAGATGACTGCCTAAAAAATTTCATATAGTTTCTTTGTAATTCATTTTTCTAATGAAACATCCCAGTAGAGTCCAGTCGAATTCCACCCAAAAATGATCAAACCTGGAAATAAATACACCATTAACAAATTTGGTACGAAACGATGTGGGATTCTATGTAAAACAGAAAAAAAACCAAGACGCAAACCTTTATGGAAATTTTGTTATAAGCACAAATGTAAAAAGTGTAGTCCGGGGGACAGTAAGGCTTACCCCCCCACCGGGATCCCCTGAATAGGGTACCTAAGGATGACCTCTCAAAATAAAAAAGTTCCCAAGAAAAAAGTTGGGATGAACAACCTCATTTGCATACAATAAAATGGCCACCAGCACACACCAATTGACATATCTGAGTACTTTAAAAGGCTAAATCATGGTTGTCAGACATAAAGAATTCAAATATACACTTTATTTTACCATAAATGTAATTAATTCATAGGTATTTCTACAAGGAAATTTCAAGTATATTTTATAGGCCAATGTCTATGGATTGTAGACCTAATTCATGAAGGAGATATATATACATAGTTAGAAAGAGAATTTCCTCAAATTCCTCAATTTGTATCTTAAAACATTACAGCCGAAAACATGAACTGTGTACTTGAAGTTTTCTTGTAAAATGCTGAATACCTATCATCACATTTTTAGATGTAACGCTTTAAGCCCAACAGATACAAACTGACAAGCTACACTGTTGGAAATCTTATGGAACTCTATTTTAACAATATATATATATATGTATATATCTCCATCAAGAATTAATGAGATACCGCCCCAGGTGACACCAACCCTAGGTACACCACTGAATATAATAAATAGGTGTCATAGAATATAGTTATAGGTGATAGGCAGAATAGATCAGGCTGTAGAAAATCCGAATTTTAAAAAAATATCTCAGGCTTCTGCTTTTTTATAGTATTTCCAAATGGTTACCCATCCATTGTTGATCATGCGTATTGCTGATTTCTACCATTACTCTGAATTTGAGAATAGATTATAACTTCTGAAAACTCTTCTCTTGACTCTCACAAATATAGAGCATTTCACAAGATGATTTTGATACACCATTGGAGCTTGCCAAGAATAGTAATTCAATTGGCAAATATTTAGTTCTAGGCTAACACAACCATGCAATGAACTGTATTTTGAATTCTTCTCATTTATAATCATTCTGGCCCTAAAATAGAATAATCTGTGAAGATAGGGACAAATCCGAAAGGAAAAAGTGATTAAGAAGTATATGTGTGTCTGATATTTTAATTAAATTAATCACTGCTACCCACAACACTGGTTTATTGCTGGGTTTAGCTTATTCATGTGTTTATTTATATATATCTATGTATCTATCTATGTATCCGGACTTTGCCTAGCCTTAACCATTCATAGTAGAAACTTGAGATTTTGCACACACACTCTCCTCAATGAGTAGAGAAAGTGTTTTTTTGTTTTTTTTAACCACCCCCCCCCAAAAAAAAATAGATTTTTAGAGGGGGGTTCAATATACAATGTAAGTTTGTTTCCCATCTTGTTTTTTGAAAATTCAAACCTTTTTTAGTGAATAACAAAAGTAACTTCATTGACCACCCCTTTTTACAACTTTTAAATTGTTGTTCTGTTTGTAATTCATGCAGAATTATTTAATGACTTATTAGTTGGATATTTTTTCCAGCAAGTAAACCTTATTGACATTATCTTTAAATGTTTGAGAACTAGTGTTTTCTGACTATTGAAAATGTAATAAAATTCTTTTAAATAAGATATATTCACAATGCGATCAAGGATAAAAAAAAGTAAATTTAGCTGATATTACTCACAAACCTGTGAAATTTGCAATTCTTTTCATGTAAGAATTCAGAAAGGGGCAATGCTCCCAATTAATCCTAGTTTTTCTTTTGAAAATCGTTCTGTTTTCAACCAATTTAACACATTTTATGAAGTTTTATTAAAAGTGTAGAGGAAATAGAAACTTGTGGAAGGCAATTTTGAACTCCAGTAAATCCTTTACACAAACCGGATTGCAGATTAATTAGAAATCTTTTTTATATTAATTACAATTAAAGTTCTTTTTCTCTCTAAATTTTAGATTTTAAGTGAAACACTCAATTAAACATTTTTCCAGGTCAGTGTCTTGGAAAACTGATTGAGCAATTTGATTATGCTTCCTACCCAAAACCAATTGACTCAGGATAAGAGTTGGTGTAAGAGAAAAAAATTATTTTGCATACTCTCTATCATTTTTTATTGCTAATAATTATTGTGTGAACTATTCAACTATATCTAAGAAAAAAAAGAAACTTGATCTCTGTAAAATATTTTAATTAAACAATACCAAGACTTTCTATCTGTAGCTGAAATGTAACTAAAATCACTTACAGAGTATACAACATAATAATGATAATTAGAAAAACACTTCTAATATATTTAGAGGAAATTTCACCCTTTTAAAATCAAGCAGTTTCTTCAAAGAATTCCAGCTCTTATGCTGAGTCATTTCTGAAATTGGCCAGATGCTTTTATCTATTCTCTTGAATTTCCTATGAGATCATTTTTATTTATGACAAGATTTTTCTGCATTTTAAAATGAACATAAAAATATAAGTCATTTAATGAAAAGATATTGCTTTAAAATAAATTTGATTCAGATTTATTTATAGCACAAGTTTTTAAATTAGTCATTTCAGGGAATTTGTTTCATACTTCCGTGATTTCGGCCTCTCTTGCTAAAATGCAGGAAAGAATGAATTGCAAAATAATCAGTGCGTAAACATAATTACAATTTCCTGATTTGTAATCATGTTTTTGCCTTTCAAAAAGGATTAGAAAAGAAGGAAACTTTAGGTTTTTCTTTTCATCAATTTTAGTCACTCATAAAACTTGTTAGAGGCACATTTTTGCTAAAGAAGAAGCATTATTACAATCTTTCTCTGCTTGGAAATTTTACTGATAGTTTTTATTATAATATAAACCTGAAAGTCAGACCATAGATGCACGAGTACTCTCCCTTGCACTTTCCAACACTTTCCAACATATATAGAAGGAGAGGGAGGAAATGAGTGGTGGTGGGAGTTTTCGAGTATGTCAGCATGTCAGTCAGTCAGTCAGTGACAATCATTGCTACTAGGGATGCTTGCACATCTAAAAGATGAAACCTTTTTTCATTTTAACTGTGGAACTGATTTAGTGGCAAGATGGAAACAAAAATAAGGATAGAAATCTGTCTATATAAGTGAGAGATGTCACACCATCTGTTTGTCTGTCACACTATAAAAACCCATCTAAACATGGGCACAGCCCAACAAAATTTGGCATGAATACTCAATAGACATTTGGGAAGGTTTTAAAGTAAAAAGTCTTGGGGAAAATCTTTTTAAAAAGGTTCTAGAGGGGAGTTCTATTTACAATGTAACTATAATTCTAAGCTGGACCTTTATTTCTGTCAATATACATATACACATATTCATATCAAAAGTGAAGTGAAATTTTTTTCCCTCCTTTTAAGAGTCAAAAGTGCAAGCAAACTTTTTTTCCCACTTTAAGGGGTCAAAAATGAAGGGAGAATTTTTTTCCTATTTTAAGGGGTCAAAAGTGAAAGGAAACTTTAAAAAAAAATCTAAAAGCTTTAGTTCTCATTTTTAATCCTCAAATATTTAACCTGGCAAAAACTATATTGAAGAATTCTGTGTGTGTGGGTGTGTGTGGGTGTGTGTGGGTGTGTGCACTGCGATTACACAACAACCAGTCCTTGTACAAAGTAGACATTCACCAGATATATTAGTCAGCACACAAGGCATTGCAGAGTCGAGTTTGAAGTTGTTTTGATCAAAGGTTCTTGAGAAATCTAATAAAAATAAATAAAAAACTACAGATTATAGATCTTTTATCTAAAATTATAGATCTAAATTTAGATATAAAATATCTATATTGGCAAAAGTAAGAAGTAACCAAAATAATTTGAAGCTGTAGTTTTGTACGACGGATGCAAAATTATTTTACATGACAATGCTCCACACACCATAAAGTGAGGCCCTTCCAAACATGCACCTTTGGAATGGGCACTGCTCAAATAAAGTAAAATGCAGAAACCATCTAAAATATATTTCTATTAAAGAGGTTTCAATCTATCCATTTGAATAATTAATATAAATAGCCTTTTTTGTTTGAATTTCGGGAGGCAATTAAATGAATCAGTGCTCATGCTAGGATCTAATAACCTCCTCAGTAGCATAGAAATGAAAGGAGATTAAAAAATGTTCTACAGGACAGCCTAGTGGATAAAAGCACTTGTAAGCATATCTAGTAACGTGTCTAGCAGTCGTGAGTTCAATCACTGAGTCGGGTTGTGCAAAAAAAGTTGTAAACTCTGGTTCAGTAGAAGAGGTAGACAAGCAACATTGCAAGGATAAATTAACTAGGTAGAATTAACTGATACAAAATATCCTCAAGAATGGACAGCAGAATGAGATTGAATAAAAGGTTTAGTTCAAAATTCCCAGACATGAAGAGGGTACAACATCTTAAACGTTGTGACTATAACAAACAATTGATTTTTAATTGATCACCCCCAACACAGCATGGGTGGCAGTGATTTATAATTTCCCTTGGAATGCTAGTATTCCTTTCTTTTCATCACTATTTTACCCTCTTTTATCTTCCCAATTAGAAACTATCACCAAAACTGTCAATATAGGTTTCTTCAGCTTTCCAGTTGGTCTGGCTGGCTGTATGCATGTATTATGTGTACAGGCCGCACCAATGGAGCTAGAGGGCTGAAAATTTAAACATTTACTCCTTAGTATGTCTAGAAAATTTTTTTTTTGTTTTTATTAAAATTCTCCCCCCTTTTTTAGAGGCGATTTCAGTTTGCAATGTAAGTTTATGCATAGGTTTTTTTTAGGTTAAATTGGTTTTTAGTGGGTGGTTCAATTTACAATGTAGTTTATGCTAAATTGATCCCTAGTTTGTGTCCACTTGTTTTTTGAAAATTCAGACTTTTTTAGTGATCACTGCCCAACAAATGGTTTCTATTGAGTGACTAACCAGACCTGTTTGTCAGCTCTTTGTTTTTCTTTTTCTCAAATCTCATTGTTTTCATCTCTTTTATTCCTTCTCTTTTTTCTTTTTTCTCTTTTCTCTTTCCCTTCTCTTCTATTCTCTCCATTCTTTTTTCTTTCTCTCTGGATTTTTTTAAATGAAGTTTCTAAAAGTGTAATTGAACTTGTGTTGTGTTGATGTTCAGCCATTTGGCTTGTTTGTAAAAATAGAATTAGCAAAGGTGCATACATTCATATAATCATTTTATACTTTTTCAGTTATACCTTAAGTTGCTTTTGGATGTACACACATACACACACAAAGCTAAACTGAAAGACAGCCTTTATCTAGTTTCTCTTCATTTTATTGAATATCTTGGCCACATTGTGGGATTTTTATAAAGTCTAAATGTATTTTAGATTGTTTAGAAAAACAATTTGGATTAAAGATAAATGAAATATTCTGATTTTTGTTTGGCAGAATGTCATTTGGAGTTTTGTTTTTTTGAAAATCTTTATTCAAACTCTTTAAACATGTCTAATGGTTTACCAGTCAAAGCTTGTTTTAGGAATTAAAAGTATAAATCTTGAGCATAAATACTTTCTTGAAATATAACAATAATATTTATTATGGAGTTTTTATAATTTGCCATTTGAACTCTGTTCTCTTCATTTGCTTAAAAACAGCAGTGGGCTTAAAATCCCAAAGCAAATAACAAAATGTGTGCCCTACTTCACAAAACTGGGACTAAGATATGGTATTCAATAAAAAACAAGCACACAAGAATTAACACACATGCTGTCAATACAGATATTGTATAAGCTTTGCTTAATCTGACACAAGGCTATAAGTGTGTGTGTGTGTGGGGGGGTGTTGGATGAACAGAACATTTTATTGCACCAATTTTCAAATGAAGATGGCCTGCCTTTCTTGAAAATCAGCATATGAATTCCTGATTTACCTATCTTGAACATTAACTACAAATGCGGGTGGGAATAAACACAAATACTACAGCCACCAAGCAGATCCCATATATTGTTAATATATGTTACTGATCTTTAATGCTAATATTGTTACCTATTGTTGGTGTATTTTCAATAACTCATTTTCTTCATTGAACTAACAAGTTACAAGTATTTAGCTTTTAATTATTGTGTTTATAAGTCAATATTTTCTGAAATCATAAGCAAAGCCATTTTCTTTTATATTTAATTAATCTACTGATACTATTGTTCGGACTGAGATCCTCATCTTGGTTGTCATTTCCACAACGTTTCGGCCGATGTACTCTCCGGCCTTCTTCGTACATCGGCCGAAACGTTGTGGAAATGACAACCAAGATGAGGATCTCAGTCCGAACAATAGTATCAGTAATACTAACACCTCATCTCAGAAATACCGAACTCAGTTAATTAATCTAGTAAATATCAAAGTGAAAGAAAACCATTTAGAGCTATATACTAACTATAAGATGGTAGGTGCTTCCCATAGAGCTAGTTAGCCTTGTTTGCCACTGTTAGTGAGTTCTATCTTTACTCACCATTGTAGCTCTGTACCACAAAAAGTTGAACATAACAGATTACAATAGGGTGTCAGCTAATCATCAATGGTGAATAGCATTTTTAACACCCATGAATTTCACCAGTTTATTGATGACTACAACTGAGATATTTAAAAGTACATATATAACCCATGGGAATGGATACAAAAGACCTTTGATTGCAGCAAAGATTATTAGTAAATAGAAAGATATCATCTTAGGCAAAAAGCTGTGCGTAAGTAAAAAAGATAATTAATCCTGATTGTGAATCATCAGTTTATTGAGAAAAAAGATATTCAAATTATTAATTTAAATTAGAAATCAATGAGTGAATAGGTTTCTTGAATAGGATC
This sequence comes from Architeuthis dux, assembly GCA_006491835.1. Lineage (NCBI taxonomy): Eukaryota > Metazoa > Mollusca > Cephalopoda > Oegopsida > Architeuthidae > Architeuthis > Architeuthis dux. The sequence goes on from VCCN01002572.1 coordinate 1,257,046, forward strand.
CTCCTTGTCTGAAACAAACTGCAAGAAAAGAAAGGAGTCAGTGTCATAAAACCAGAGATCCCAGAGTTACCTAACCTTCTCCTGCAGCCACTGTGGAAAATCATGCTTGTCCCATGTGAGTTTGGACAACCATCAGCAGACCTGCAGTAGATGTGGAATCCCAATAAATCTTTGTTTGCCAAGCCAAGCCATGATATATATTGTTAATTGGGATGACATTTTATATTGTATGATAAGTACATTAGTGTCTACTGCACTATGAATACAGTTATTTTTAGTTTCTCTTTTTCTATGAGAATAAATAGGCTGAGTAAAGTCATGAACATATTCTCAAATCAGTGTTCATGTTCAAGTATTATATAAAAGTTGTTCTGAAATCAATAAATTTGTAACAATTATAAAGCACACAATCCTGCATGTCTTAAACAAGACTAAAATCAATTAAGTACTCAGAGCTCTTTATGTGCAGTTTAGGATATTTTCTTCATCAATTGTTGATCATTCATCTAAGAAAAGATTTTTGAAGTCAATATGTAAGAAGAATTATTGTATAATCTGTGTTTTTTCTGAATCATATATTATGTAAATAAAGATTTAGGAATTGTTTTTTTTCTTTTTTTGAGACTATGGTTAAATCAATTGTTGATGTTTATTCAATTATGATAAAGATACCTATGTTCATAAATGAGTAATTAGATAGCAGATAGAAATTGAGAATGACAGATTTTATGTGAATCACTAAACCGAATCAATTTCAAGAGAATATCAATGTCACTCTCAAGACTATACATTAAACTGATTTTGAAAAATAATATATTTCCTCTTATCCGGGAAAAACATCATTTTAAATTAGACAACACAGTGAAAAATATGTTTCTTATTTTCTCTTACCCAACACAACAAATGGAAAAAAATTATTATTTACACAGAGATGTAATCCAAAAAGTTTATCTTAGAAAATGACCTGATTTAGCACAGAGTCATGTGTCTGTACGCTTCACTCCTTCACCACCTTCCCTTCACTATGAACTGAATTACGTTGAATTTTTGTCAATGATAAAAGAGAAATGGTAGAGAGAGAAACAAAAACATCCACAGACATAGCAGCAGAAAAACTAACATGGTCTTTCAAAAAAACACCAAAACTTGTTTAAGAATTGATTTTATTGTAAGAAATATGTGTGCAATTCGTGAGAAGAATGAATGACGAAAATCTTGGTATAAAAATTATTTGTTTCTGGTGTTTAAAACCGAAGATTGGCTAGAGAATGACCTCTGATGACCTCCAAGGTTAGCCTATGTGAGAAGTTGATTTTTATTGATTCTCCAAGCCAAATATCAGGTCAATGGGTCTTGTAGTTTTAGAGGAGAAGAGGCACGACCAAACAAACAAACAAAATGCTCAAATATTAGTATAGATAAAGAGGGAGAGAGAAAGAGAGAGGCATAGACATGCATATAGCTTAGTACTTTTTGTATCTGGTGTTATCACTGCTGCTTGGAGATGTGATTCAAATGGAAAAATATCTGACTTTACAATAGATCCAAGCTTTTTTTCCCTTTCTTTGATTGTCCTTTAGTTTTAAAGTTGTTGTCTGCTGTGAACAAAGCTGCTTTTATTTTTATCTGCATCAACATCCTTGAAAGATTGGCTTTCTTTGTGTTACATGATAAAAGCAGTCATTGTTTCAAAGAATTGATCAACTTCACCAGTTATGTTGAATGTTTGCTTGTTGTACTTTAAGGGAGAAATTGAATCACTGTAGGCACAATAACTGACCTGACCGACCAACAAAAAACATGGTGGCTAGGTATTGAATCACTGTGGCCACGATCACCAACCCGACCTAACAATAAAAAACATGGTGGTTAGGTATTCTTCCCTTTTCACTCATCTGTCTGTCTATATGTCTCTCTGTGTCAGTGCTCCTGGTCACATTTTTTGGGTGTAGAGCCTTGAAAACTTACATGTGTACTCCAGTATTCACCTCCTAAAAATCTTTTTGAAATTCCTCTTTTTCACTTGTTTTTAGGGGGTGCTCTGCTCAATTTACAATAATAATTCATCATAAAATGGACACATTTTGTTTGCCATTGCTGTGACATGGCATTATGATACTGTAGGCATTTGTGGAAAAGCTTGGCTGGAATGAGAGAGAGAGAGAGAGTGAGAGAGAGACAGACAGACAGAGACAGAGACAGAGAGACAGAGAGACAGAGAGTAAGTATATGCAACAACGATTCCTGTATGAAACTGACAATGCCAGTCGATTGCCTCAGTCATGTGTCAGCACCAAGCTGATCTCGCCAAGCCAAATGTATTGCTCTATGTAACCTTGTCTGTTGAAATGGTGACAAGTGAAAAGTTGGATAGATATTTGGAACTTGCCAAAAAACAAAAGAGAAATTGTAGAATATAAAAGTGACAATTTTACTCATCATTATTGGCACACTTGTGACAGTCCTGAAGAGATTAGAATTAGATATCCAAGGAAGAATTGAAACCATCCAAACAATGTAACTTTATCACCTTCTTGGAGGGTGGCGATAAACGTTCAACAACAGTTGGTTGGTTTTGTCACTCCTCGTTGTGGATGGTGTCAGGGTGTACAATGTGTCCAGACTTCGGGAAGATGGAGGCTGGTCTCTGGAAAGAATTGGCCTGAAACGTAATGAAGGATCGAGACGGAGACAATTTTTCTTGTAAAAGAATATATTGTTTATTCGTAATTCTACAGAAACTTTTGTCAAATGCATATATTCCCATAAAATTGAGAGGGAGAGAAAGAGTGAGAGTGGGTGTCTAGGCAGCTTTGCAGGTGACCACTCAATCCAGGTGACCACTCAATCCATATCTGTGGGACACTCTGTTTTGTCTCCACTCTGTCAATCTTATTTATAGTGTAGTTGTTTATAGTTTCTAAAGGTTAAATTAATTCATCTTGTTTATTCTGTATATTTTGAATTTTGGCTATTTTGAATTCACCCATGCTCGTTTATTAAACAGATTTCTATTTTTAGTTGTTTTCTGTCAATGTTTTGACTGCTATTTCCTTTTCTCCTGAGACACCCATTGATATTATCACAAGTACCACTGTTGTTTACCAAAAGTGTCAAGTCAATTGTTTTAGTTAGTGTCAATCTGTATGTTTTGAACTTCCGATATTTTCTTTTCATTTATCTATCTATTTTCATTTATGCACCTCTTCGCTATGGTACAACAACAGCATTACTAAAGTCAGCAAGAATACTAAAGAGAGTGCTGGAGTATTGAGGAGACTTGCTATCATTTGATCTCCAGTGAAAGTCACTAGATACCAGGGTTTATTTTAAGGAAATTTTAGAACTGCACAAATCTTTGAGGCAAGTGCTATGATCCAGTGTTTGAGATTCCCCGAGTCTGAGAAGCATTTGTAATGGCTATTTTTAACATTTTATAAATTTTAAGTATTGTCAATAATTTTTATTAGCTTTATATTCACTGTGAATGATAGTGGTCTGGTAAGTTGTCTAAGTTTTACGTTTCACTTTACCCATAATTGATATTCATTGTCACCTATCAATGGTACGGCAAGTATCTTAAAAGACCTAATGTAGTTGTAAATTCACTATATTATATGTAATTTAGTAAATGGATCGCTTTTATCCTAGTTTTCCATAATTCCATTGTGTTAACTCAAATTAGATTTAGAACTGCACAAGCAGGGGTCTACTGCACATTAAAATAAACCATACTAGATACTACTGGTGTGAAAAACTCAAGGATTATAAATAATTATGACAAAAACAAACCCAAAATTGAGATATCTAAATGAATGCACAAATCATTAAATTTTTATTTGCTTATCATTGTACACATGTAAGTAAAACGTTTCATGCCCTCTAACTTTTCTTTTCTTTACTCTCTGAGCCTCATGGTTACCTTCAGATTCCAGAAGAGAAGCTTACACTTGTGGATTTTTGTATCTGTTATTAATTTCTCTGTGTGCTTCCTCAGTGGGGGTATGTACAATACAGGTTCTCATGGAAACAAGTCCAAATTAATTTTACATGAATTAATAATACTTGTTTGGCTTACCTATGCTAAAAGCAGTTCAAGTTAAGGAGAAACAGGACTGAATATTTGGAAAAGTCTTTCACATTTGGAATTAAGGATGTCATTTTTTCCATTGATTTTAGAAATAAATGTTACTGGTCACATGATTTGTAAAAACTTTCATGGTTTGATGTGCATTTCTTGATAAAGAATCACTTGAAAGTAGCTTATCTTTATCCTTTATGTATTGAGGATTTTACATGTACTCTTGCTTCTGGTTTGAAGTCAGATTTCTAAAAATGGGATTTTCATTATAGAAATCCAGCACTTGAAATAGAATCTCACATCTTGTGGTTAGTATATATATGCTCTACCACTGAATAAATTTCATTATTTTCTTTTTTTCCTATAGTTTTGAGAAGGGTCATTAACATTCAAATAGTTCTTCGGATGATTGAACTCCTTCTTGTTGTTTGTGTTGTTAATACAACGTTTCGGCCAATCCATTCTTTGTCCTTCTTCAGGTAACCCTTATAATCAAAATTATAGCCAAAATTATAGCTGAAACATTGTATTAACAACACAAACAACAAGAAGGAGTTGAATCGTCTGAAGAACTATGTGAATTCATTATTTTTGTTTTTGTAATATTAAGCAAACAGGCTCATCTTTTTTAACCTCTTTTAGAAACAGATAATAGTTCAGAATAATGCATTATTACCTGCATCACCAGAGAAAATAAATAAATAGCAGCAAACATTTTTTGTTTTTGATTGTAACTTAGTGTATTTGCTTTGCCCTTTTAAATTAAAAGAAAAAAAAGGGAAGTTTCTTGAGGCTTCTGTAGCAGAAGAGATAATCTCATGAATTATGAAAAGAAAAAACTCCAAAATTAATTTTGCCGCATTTGTCAAATTCAATTAAATTCTTTTTTTCTGCAATTGCCAAAATTTCTTTGCAAAATCAATCCCAATTATTTTATTCAACTGTTATGCTTTTATTCTTTTTGTTGTTGCTCAGAAGTTTTGAATTCTAATGATTTACACACTGTTGGTTCCTATAGAATTGTCATAATATGTTACATGCTAGTGGCAGCTTAGTGGGAGAACATTAAATTTGAGGTTCAAATTTCAAATGATGTTATTCGTAAAATGTATTACCATAATTAACTTAGGGGAATAGCATAACATTTGGATGATGGAACTTTTAGAAATTGAAGAAGCAAATTAAATTAGAATAAAATGATTATTGATGAAACTACTACTACTACTACTACTAATGATGATAAAAACTTTTATTTACCTAATATAACTAGGATGACTAGAATGACTACGTTAAAGATAATTTTGACAGATGTGTAATAATGTTCAGAATTACGAGTTACTTTTCAAGTAAAGATAATTTGGATTATCCATTCTATTTTAGATTTTTAGATGGATTTCGGTTAAAAACTGATCTTGCCACTCTCAGGTACATTAAATGTTTTATGCAGACTCAAATTATTTAGCTCTCAGTAACTGAAAGCTCAAATTAAAATCTTTCTCTGTAATGTTATGTTTGGTCACATTGTAAAGGGATATGATTTTCATTGGCCACTCTATAAAGACTGCTTGTCATGATAATAGTTTGAGCACTGCATAATTGTTATCATTTAAGGCTTATTATGAGTTGTTAAATGTATTTTATGATATGATTTCAAGTCCAATTGAGACACTACCAGACATACATTTATCAATTCATTACATTTGAAACCTGTGACAACAAAGTTATGTAGATATTAATAATAGTAGAATCAATGTTCTTAATTCACTGAGACACATATATAATCAATCCCACTAAAATATTTCATACTAGTAAGATATAACATTCCACATGAATCGTATCTGGGGTACCCTGATAATTCTGTCTGGGTTACCTTTCAGTTTCCTGTTAGCCAGCTCCTGCATGTTCTAAAGATGAGAGAGAATTTTCCTCAGCTTCTAGTCTCTCCTTTCTACAACAATGCATTAAAGACAATACAAACCAGTTATATTTGAGAATTTTTTAAAAAACTTCATTGATAATCTGGTACAGAGAAGTGCACATTACTGATGATTGAATCTAGCATACCACATTGTTTTTAGTAATAATTTCATCATCAGAAGGCACAGCTATCATATGATTTCCCAACATTATCCTTAATTTTCTACTAATGCCATAGTGTGGCTATTACATTGCTTTTTGAGGGGAAAAAAACATCAACAATAATAATAATAACTATAACAATAATAATGATAATAACAACAACAACAACAATAACAATAACAATAATAATAATAATTCCTTGAAACTAATAACATACTCCCTGAAGAGCAAAAAGGATGCAGAAGAGGCTCTAATGGCTGCAAAGATCAGTTGTTGATCAACAAGATGATACTGGAAAACTGCCGTTCAAAAAATAAGAACCTAAGCACTGCATTAGTCACTAGAATACTGAAAATGCTCCCTCTCTTATTAACTTTCTAGAATTTAGCATGAAAAAATGGAATACTACCTTAATCCTCAAACACCTTAATGGTGAAATTAGATGTGATAACCTGCAGATCAACAGTGGAATATTCCAAGGAGACTCTCACCCCTATTGTTCTGCATAGCATTAATACCTCTCTCAAACAAGCTAAATAGCATAGGGTATGGATATCCCATACTAGGTAGGTCTATTAATTACTTTCTACATGGATGATCTGAAACTGTTTGCCAAAAATAATAATGAACTAGAAGGTATGTTAGCAACAAAAGAATAGATAGAAAAATAAGAAAGCTCCTAACCATGTATAGAATGCATCACACCAAAGCAGATGTAGATCGCCTGGGCAGAAAGGGGTAGAGGATTGGTTCAACTAGAGCTAGCATACAAGACCACAACCATAGGGCTCGAAAGATACCTAATGGTGACAAATGACTGGATGCTAAAGCTAGTCTACCAGCATGAATCGACCAAAAAGCTATACTCTGTAATTAAAGAGAGCCAAAAATACAAATGAGATCTGCACATAAATGACATGGGTGAAACAGGTAGCGGATCACCAACAAAGAATGCAAAAAACCTCAAACAAAAGGCAAAAAGTAAAGGCCTAACCAACCTGAAAACCAAATCGCAGGAAAAACCCTTACATGGACGATACCCATTGCGAGCACAGGACCCTGAGGTTGACAAAAATCTGACCCATCAGTGGTTGTGGAGTTCTGGACTGAAACCAGAAACAGAAGGGTTTATCCTAGCTACTCAAGACCAAAGCCTGCTAACAAGATCCTACCATGCATATATTTTGTGGAACGGGGCAGATCCAAAGTGTTGCTTCTCTGCACACGCCCAGGAGACTATTGATCACCTAGTATCAGGCTGCTCTACCCTAGCCCCAAATGAATTTAAGAATAGGCATGACAGAGAGGGGCAATACCATCACTGGAAAATATGCCAACACTATAACCTACCCCACACAGAAAAATGGTATGAGCACAAACCACTACCTGTGCTGAAAGTGTTACATTGCTATGGAACTTTACCATATACATCGACCGCACTATACAAGCCAAT
>VCCN01002572.1:1265232-1286178 GCA_006491835.1 Architeuthis dux
AAAAAAAAAAATTGTGATTTTAAATTGTGACAAGGTCATGATGTATCTGCAGTCAGACCACAGATATTTCATTAAATAATCAACAGTTTTCACTTTGTCTGAATAAATGTTTATAACCAAGCTTCACCATAACTTATTGAAAAATATGGAAGTTGACTATTTAGCAAAGAGAGTACTAACATTTGTAAAATATATGATCAATAAACTTTGTTTTACAATTTCTCTCTCTCTCTTTTTAAACATTATATCATTCACTGAAACTTTAATGTCAAATGATAGGAAGTTTGTAAAAAAACATGACTCAATGTATGAAAGGCAGTGAATTCATATTTAATGTTGATATCTTTATAAATACTAATAATTAGTTGGTGTCTTGCAAGTAAAGGGGTGAATTTATTCTAAACAGTTGAACCTAATATATTTAGCAATTAGGAGATAGGTAATTGATAACAAGATTTATTTTGAAAGCCTCCACAGAAAATCAAATTTAATATCACTATCAAAGACAAGTAAGACCAGTTCAGTAACAACTGCAATATGGAAGTTGCTCTGAGATTTGTAAAATAGTTTACAATTTAGAAGATAACGGTTTGACTTCTGTCATACATTTTTATTCTTTACTTAGTACACTTAATACTTAGTACACTTAATACAACAATACCAAACGATTGACATCTTTTTATGTTTTTATTTTTGGGGAACGAATAAATTTAATTCTCTTTTCTTAAGAAGGTGGATAAATAAGTCTGTAGTCTGAATACATAGTTATTAGCTGAATTTGAATCTGAAATCTTCACTGTATAAAGTTTGATCTATGTGGTTAATATTCACCACTGAATTATGTGCATTGACATGTAAAGAGATTATGTTGAAAAATAAATATTTGTTGTGTAAAATAAATGCTTTTTTATCATTAGGTTACAGACTTATTAATGTGTATGAATTTTAAATCATTTCACTTATCCAATTTCAATCCCTGCTCTTCAACTATATTAAAAATTGTATTGACAGGACCAATTAAGCGGATTAACAAAATTAATGAAATATTCTATTTAATGCATACTTTAAATTGATGAAATGGTGAGGATTACTTTTTATTTATTGAAGGTATACAGTCATGATTAAGTGTCAGAAATGCATAAAATACACATTAATGGCATACTAAAGACATTGACAAAATTAATGACATTTTTTTTCTTAATTTATATCACATATTATTACTAGTTTTCTAAACATTTTACATTTTGAACATTTTATTTTAGTGTGAAAAAAGTATACAATTTGTATATACAATCATATTTACACAATGTCTAGGGCCTTAAACCTTTGCGGTGGTGTAATAAACATCATAATTCTTCTTAAATCATTTACATCTGTTGATAGCACTACATAATCTGGTAATCTATTCCAAAGTCCTACCACTCAATTGCTAGAAAAGAATTTTCTGATATTCAATCTACTTCTATTTGCTTCTACCGTATATGTGTGGCCTCTAAGTCCATTGTACCCACTTCTAGTAAAAAAATACATATGGGTTTACTACTTCTAAACCATGTATAATCATAAACATTTCTATTAAGTTTCCCCGATCTCTCCTATTTTCTAACAATGTTAATCCTAACATTTTTAGCCTATCCTCATAACTCATACTTTTTAATTCCGGTACTAACTTAGTTGCTCATCTTTGGACTTTCTCTAAGGTATAAAGTTTCTTTTTTCCTCTGATTACCTAAGGATAAAGAAAAATGATAGGTACTGAATTCAAAGAGTCAAGGTCATAAGAGATTAATAATTATAATGTGACAAAAATTGTTGGATTTTAATTCTTTTGGAAGATTTCTTTAGCTGCTTTGTTGATTCCTTACATCTACAAGACATGTTCTTAAAAGTCTAAATAAACCACTTAGTTTGCTTTGTCATGGAAACTAGTAAAACATGCACAGGTTGACGTATGATGTGAAAGATAATGTGGAAGAATATTAATTATTTATTTACTGACTAATTCAACTGATTAGAATACGGGTCTCAATAGAAATTGTCACGTGACCAACGTCTTTTGACAGCATGCCATGTTGGGTGTGATCAATTAAAAATTAGCAAAAGGGGTGATCTATGGATAAGTTACTTCTCTCACCTTTTGGTGGACAGTGATCACTAAAAGAGTCTGAATTACAAAAAAAAAGCATGAATGCTGCCGGACACAAACTATGGGATTTAAGATAGGTGGGGAATTTCCCAAAAACTTTTTCTACACATAATAAGGAGTAAATATTGAAATTTTCAGCCCTCTAACGCCATTGGTGCATCCTGTATGCAAAATACATACATACATAGCCAGCCAGCCAGCCAGCCAGACTTATTTAAAAATTGAAGAAACCTATGTTGTTAGTTTTGGTGACAGTTTTGGTTGACAGTGTCTAATACCTTTAATTGGTTAATTCTTTGTTAAGCAACATGCAGCAGCCAAAATGTGCAGCTGGGAAAATCACTTTTAAATTCATATTATGAATACTCTCTTAAACTGCAAGATATGCTTCAGCTCATAGCTTAAGCAATACTTATGATGAATAGAAACTAACCTTATGAATTGTTGGTATTATTAAAGATGAAATGAGAATGATGAATCTTTGGTCTCTGTTCCTGCAATAGGAATGTGACTAGCACTACTCATGCCATGTCTACTATAGCTGAAGTAAAGTTATTAGCTGAAAGGTCATTGGTTGCTGTTGCTGCTTTTATTACAGTTACCATAATATGTTACCTAACAATTCATATGCATAACTTTTAATGTGGTTGACTACCTAAAGACATGTATATCAAATCCATAACCTTAGTCTTTACTTCCCACTATTCAGAGATAAAATAAAGCTCATTAATGTTTGTGTTAGTATGCCCATAACATAGCTTAGAAAATATTAAGGATATTTTTCAAAAACTTTAGCATATGCACTTATTGAGAAATTACTTTTTTTAATAAAATACAGTAACATGTTTGGAAAGAGAATGTTGTACTAGTTACAAGACAAGAATGGGAGATTTATTCAGGTGATAATATGAATTACATTTTTTGTTATTAATGTCTAATCTGTGAACTAATAATGTTTATAAATGAATGGTGTCATTTCCTGACTCTCTTTACACTACTACTATTTTTTAAATTTATTTAAAAAGGAAAAAGAAAACGTTGTTTAACCATAAAGTTAAATGACCTTTGTTGTGACAGATATGGACTCTATAGACAACATGTTGATAATATAAGAACTTGACATTAAAAATCACCACATTTTATATGGATAAATGTCACTCATACTTAGCTGCTCTCATTCACTGTTAGTTTCACTTGGTTAGAAAGAGGTTTTGCACACATAATCTATTATACACATTTTCTCTTGTGGTAGATTTTTGTTATTTTAATTTTAAATGATGCCATCTGCATTTCTGTTAGCTCCAATTAGACAAACAGCTATATATTGATTCATCTGAATTTATAGATAAGAAACAGTATTTTCTCTTAAATTGTGGTATGAAATATTTTCATTTAAGAGAAAATACTGTTTCTTATCTATAAATTGAGATGAATCAATATATAGCTGTTTGTCTAATTGAAATTGCACTTACACATGTCCAAATAGCTTTGGACATTAAGTATAGCAAATAGTTACAGAAACATTATCCCACTAAGTGGAAGAATACTACCATTCATACTTTGTTGACTCTTTGAGCAGAATGTTGCGATTTTAATCACCAAAGTGCACCACTTCTTAAGCCATGCTATTTGTTGGCCTCAAGTTCATTAATCCTCTTCTGACCATATTTAAAATTCCAACTTTTATGTTGGGAGTGTTGGGTCTTCTCTGAGTTCCATGTTCTTATGTAAAGTGATAACTATATAGCGTTAGCTCCATACAATTACCATATTTCCCAGTGTTGAGGATTCTCCGGCCTCAAGGACACACCTCAAATTTGACTAGCAAAATTTGAAAAAAAAAGAATAAACATAAAATTATAGTCTCAGCACTTTCACCTGCCGTATGAAGCTGTTTTGTAGGTGGCTTAGATCTTCTTGACCACTTATAGTCTGCTTTATTCATTTTCTCTTACAATATGGAGACATGGAAAGTTTGCACTCACAGTTTACATCTAGCCTACTGGTAAGTAACCACAATAAAACTGCACCGACACTACGATACTCTAGTTCCACAATTTAGTCATCACTGTTATTATAAGATTCACTGGTAAATCCTTTTAGCATATCACAGTTTTTCTTCTTTTGTCACTTAATAATGTTCCCCTTAACCCTTTATAGGGCAGCCCTAAAAATATTTTAGATATCAAAACAACCTTTTTGTATATTAAACTAGACCTAATTATAAGATATTTTCAGTTGCAAGTTTTCTGAAATCTTTTTGTGACCAAAAATGGAAAATATTTTAAAAAATTAAAAATTAAAGTAGAAAATTAAATAAAACATAGAATTAAAGAATAACATTCAATAAAATAAATAGATACAAAAAATTGATATTGACAAAAAAAATAACACTGTGTTTTTAAAATTTTATTGTGTGGGCCAAAAACAGGCTAATTTAATGGGGTGTGTGATATGCCTCAAAACAGTTTCTGTCTTTGTTCAAGCACAAGTGTACTTTGCAAAGCTTACAGACCACATTGGTGCGGATTATGTTGTCTTTGTGGCTACAATATTTGCATGTGGTTGGCAGGACCTCAATGATCATATATAGGGTTACGGGTTAAGAATGTTTGAGCAGACTGAAAATACTGCTAATATTGATATATAACATTTAAATTACTATTAGTATATTGGCTTGTCTACCGTAGTATAGTGATACAGGAATGAATTTCTGTGATTATGTATATTTTTATCATTTATGATACATTTGTTTATTTACTATTATATACTAAGTATAATTTATACACTTCATTCAGAGGTCATATACAGGAGTTCAGATTACAATCTAGCATAGATTACCTTCCTCTAGGCTTAGGATAGGCCTATGAAAAAAGTAACCTTCGGCCTGTAGGATGGAGGGTAAATTTTCAAGATTTATTTCAGGGAAAAATAGTGTCTTCAACACCAGGGAAATATATTAAATTTCTACTCTTGTAATAAATATATATATATTGTAAGAATCAGTGTGTGTGTGCTTGTGTATCTATTGTAAGAATCAGTGTGTGTGTGCTTGTGTATCTATTGTAAGAATCAGTGTGTGTGCTTGTGTATCTATTCTAAGAATCAGTGTGTGTGCTTGTGTATATATTCTACTTCTTTGAGATATCATGACTGACACACTTGGCACATTTCTCTTGTTTTTAGAATAAGGAATTTTGGAAGATTGAATTGACTTTGGAGAGATTTAAGACATGATATCAATTAAAGTAGAAATTTAAAACATGATTGATATATATTTTCTGTAGTGGTTTTCTAGAGTGGTTGATATATATCAAATACAATGATTCAATAATTGTAATTGTGTCCTAACTTTCAAGAGTGACAAAACCTGGTTGAGATATTTGCAAACATGTTCCTAGTTATTTATCTTTGAATAATTTCTTCTTTTGCTGCAAAGTGTTTCTAAGAAATTCTTACATTTCAATGTAGCCATTTGTCTGTAGCTCCTCTTTTTTTCTTCTTCTCTTTCATCACTCATTTTAATATCTTTCTTTTCTTTTTTCATCTCTTTCATCACTCATTTTAATATCTTTCTTTTCTTTTTTCATCTCTTTCATCACTCATTTTAATATCTTTCTTTTCTTTCATTGTTTCTTTCTTGCATTTCTCCCTCAATATCACCTCCCCTTTCTGGCTATCTAGTCTTTCACTTATTAGAAACCGTCAACCAAAATAGGTTTCTTCAGTTTTCAAGTTGGTCTGGCTGTCTGGCCATGTATGTATTATCACAGCATACCAATGGAGCTAGAGGGCTGAAAATTTCATCATTTACTTCTTATTATATGCCCACTTGTTTTTTGAAAATTCAGACTTGTTAGTGATCCAACAAAAGGTGAGAGAAGTAACTTATTCATTGATCAGCCCAACACGACATGCTGCCAAAAGATATTGGTAACATGACAGTTTCTATCGAGTTACTAAGCAGACCTGTTTCTACTTTTCCATTATCATTTTATATCATGCTTATCTTATACACTTTTTCCCTTTCTTTTTTTCACAAGACTCTTTTCTCATTCTTTCTCTTTCTACTTTGTTTCCTCCCTCACCTCTTTCTACTTTTCCTTTTCTTATCTGCTTTTATCAACTTTCTTTAGTCTTCTTCTTCTTCTTCTTCTTCTTCTTCTTCTTCTTCTTCTTCTTCTTCTTCTTCTTATTCTTCTTCTTCTTCTTCTTCTTCTTCTTCTTCTTCTTTCTCCTCTCTTTATTCTCCATAACGTTCTCTTTTATTCCTCTTATTCATCTACCTACCTCTCTTTCTCATCTTTTTTTCTTTCTCTTCTATTTATACTTCACTCCTTAAACTCACTTCTTCCTCTCTTCCATTATACAATAAAACTGTGTCTCTCTTGTCGCAAATTACCATTTCTTCTTCTTCTAGTCTGGATTATGTTAAAATAGAATGAAAAATGGAATACAATGTACATACATTTTTCCATTTTTTACATTTTTATTAGATGAAGTACTATAAATAATTATTATTTATAATACTTCATCTAATAAAAATTAAACAAAACGAAAAAATCTATTAAAATACTGAAATTACCAGAATGTAAACAAACATGGCTGCTAATTGGAATGAAGGACAGGTTTAAGGGTGTTATTTGAACATCTGTCTTCCGGTTGAGTCTTGATATATCATTTGATAGAGCAGGCCAGCGTAAATGGTGATTCAAGTTGGGGATGTGGGTTCGAATCCCACCTAGGGCTTATTCTTTATTTTCCAATCAATATTTTCCAATCCAATATTTTTCAATCAATATTATGCATAAAACACCTTCATAGAATTTGTTTGGATTTGTACTGATTGGCATGAATAATAAAACATATTTGGTTAAAACAGAAAAATACTGTCTCTCACTTTATTTTTCATTTTCATTAATTATTTCTGTGAGTTATTTATTATATCAAATGATACAAATTAGAAAAAATAAATCACCATACAATATTATCCAACTAAATTGCATGTAACTAGATAATAAGTAGATAATAAGTAGATAATAAGTAGACAGTTGTATGAGGTGAAAAAGAAATGTAAATAAGAAATAATTAATTGGGAACCCATATCAGCCGGCATCAGTGTTAGCAATTGCTAAACAGATTGTATAAATGAATAAAGAAACAAGCGCTGTGCAGGGATCGAACCTGCATCCACCCTGGAAGCAACCTATACGCGGTCCTGCTCTTTACCACTGAGCTAACGGCACTCTCATGGCAAGGCAGTGGTCAGAAACATACATGTTTGCTCGTCTCCTTATTCTAACCGATGGTATCATTAAGCATGTGATATGACATGGCGCCCTTTGTCGACAGTATGAAATCAAGGAATGTATAAATTTGTAACCGACAAAATATGATAATTATAAAGACAATGATTCTATCTTTATGACCTTTTTAAGTGAGGGTAAAATAGAAAAAGGTTTGTTGTAGTTTAAGATAGAAAGATGTGAGAGTATTTTCATAAATGTTGGTAAAAATGGAGAAATAGTTAAGCAAACAACAGAAAAAAACAAAGAGACAAAAATATATGCACTTGTATAGATCTGTATATTATTAGCATAGACTGAAAGCAAAAGTCAACTGAGGAAAAGAGATAGAAGGATAAAGAGACATAGAACAGAAAGATATGTAGGTTTATATAAGCAGATCTATAGATAAATATATTGATCCTGGCTTTTAGAATTTGATGCTGGTAACAGCAAAAAAACTGAACTTATAAATATTCACTAGCCAAGGACTAGTGACTCATGCAGTAAAAGGTAATGGCTTTTGTGAATAATTATAAATAATTAATAAAAATTGATGTGTACAATTTCAATCTGTGTCATTGCAAGCCATTTGTGTCATTGCAAGCCAATTTGATATGGAAATACTGAACTCAGATATACACTTGCAAACACATACGGCCAGCTAGGCATACTCATAAGCTTCACATAAACACAAATCAGCCAAGAAGTTATTGTTAGTTCCATGTTTAATATAAGGCAACTGATTCCATCTCCAAGACATGGTAGCAAATCATTTCAAAATACAAAGAAAGTTGGTAAATATCCACTGGTAAAAGCTATGCAGCAAAGTTAAGAAGATAGATCAAAAATTCTTTCTGGAAAGATCTTCTCCGCTTTCATTCTACGTGAGTTGATTAATTAAACATTTCAGATAAGTATAATGGGCAGCAAACATGTAAATATCAGTCCAAGACAAAGGATGCTTCCCCGTATTGCTCTTACCTGAGAAATCTATTATAAATCCCACGGATACATCTGTGCATTATTATCCAGACAACCACAGATATGCACATACAATGAATCACATATGCATACACGTGATGCATACAATGAATCACATATGCATACACGTGATGCATACCTATTGTTATACAGCACATAATCACATACATGTGCAAACAGACATACACACAACTGCAACTTTCAAAGAAAAACACACTCAAACATATCTCAAAAACATGCACATAAAGTAAACTATACATACACATCATATGTATGTGCATACATAGAACAGATGCATATTATATGTATAACTGTGTGTTAGTCATGTATATGTATATGTTTATGTATATAATATGTGTGTGTGTTCACATATATACACTTTAAAAACATAGAACAAGAAAATGTAATACATTTCTCCGTTTTTATTTGTTTAGATTAGTATTATAAAATCATTATTATTAAATTTTTATGACTACTTTTTACCTTCATCTTAATTTTACCTTTATCTTATATTTTTTTGGCAAATAGGAGCCATATAGCTATATTTCTTACTTCTCTGTAAGCTGGTGAGCTAACTAGTGAGCTACCCTACTTGTTTTCAGATCAATAATCCGGCATATCAAATGTAAGGCATATAGCTATATGGCTCATATTTGCGATAAAAGGCAACTAATAAAATTTAAGATGAAAGTAAAAAGTTGTCATAAATATTTAAATAATAATGAAAATGTAAAGTGAAATACTTAATTTAACTGATAAATGATTTTTAGAGTAATCCAATAACTGAAAAAATATTAAAATGTTTTCTGTTAAAACATCAGCACATATTTTTGTGTGTATAGTATTTTTTGAAGGTTTTGATGGACATCTTTTTCCTTTGGACTATAATATCAAGAGAGAAAATTACAAATAGAGAAAAATTATTTTATATGCAATAAAGGGCATATGTATTGAATACTTGTGGAGTATTCAAAACTCATTGTTAAACAAAGATATCCTTACTAACCTGACCAGATTGGTAACCAGTAGGTACATAGGTAAACTGGTGAACTAGCTAGTGAGCTACCCTACTTGTTTTCAGATCAATAATCCAGCGTATCAGGTTAATGATCAGATTATCATTGTCTAATCTCATTTAATACTGACTCATTAATCTCATGTGCATATTTTTTTCTTTAATTAAATACCTCAATAAATATTGAAGATTAGTTGAGTTAAACTTTCCTATGTGTAGGGAAGTCACAAGTGTTGTCTCTCTTCTATAGGCTCAGTCTTTTTAGGCATCCATTTCAGATCACTTGTGCCTAGATATTAATCACTGTCTATGTTTTGCTGCTTTTTTGTATTAACAACTGACACATTAGTCTTTGCGAGACTATCTTTCTAACTAAATTGATATTACATTTACAGTGATGGCTGTTCTAAAACGAAAACGTTCATAATTTGTATGATTTTTAAATCACTTTTGGGAAATCATAAAATCGCTTCTCTGTAGCATTGAAAAGTGAAGGAGAGTAAAAGAGCAAAAGTTAGAAATTTAGTCTTTCTTTCATTTTAATTCTTTTATTTCTTTCTATCACAATTCTCAGATATTTTTCTACAACAGTTAAATAAGCAACAAGGATGAGAAATAAATAATGCTGCTTATTTAACGGTCGTAAAATAACGCTCTGAGTGTTGTAATAAAAAATAAGATGAAAGAAAAACTAGACAAAAATTAATAATGTTACAAAGATTCACTTTCATATGAACACACACACACATGCACACCTACATACATACATATATCATTTGTCTCTAAACAAACATGTACACAAAAATGGTTCAATAACTTTTTTTATTATCCCCATTTTGTTGTTATTTTTTCCTTCACAACATTTCAACCAATTCATTTTCCAGATTTCCTCAAGTGATATTTTGTCTGGTGCAGGTATTTTAGCTGTATTTCATTGTGGGATCTCAGAGACAAACTGTGAAGTTTCCTGAATTATACCCCCCCCCCTCTCAGAAAGTTTCAGTGGAATTTTTGGGATTACTGACACCCACATGTCATTAATTCCCATTCTTGGCTTAGTTATTTATTAAAAACAAACTATATTGTTTGTTTATCAATCTGTTTAGTAGGTTATTCTAGCTTGTAAAAAATATCATTCAGTTCTGATGTTACTCTGATAAGCAATTACACATTCATTCAAAGTTTCTTTCCTGTCATCTGTGAAATTAAAAGATTAAAAAAAGTGATAACAGATTATTAATTTACAACTGTTTTTGACTCAAAATAATAAAATATACTTCATAATTTTCATATTACTCTATTATGCACTTTCTAAAAATGTAATGTTGACAAGATGCTTCCTAAAAAGAATTTAATCATTATATTGATTTAGTAAAAACTAATGGGTTAATTTTAATATGAGCAACTACTTGCCAATAAATAGTAGGGAGTGGTAAACCACAGTAAAATTGTCACAGTTTTTCATACTTTCCCTGTAGATAGCTTGAAATTTGTTATTTTGAAATGGAGATTCTGGGAAAAAAATGAAATATATTAATAGCTGAATAAGTATTCTTGATATTGAGGACTTATTTTTTTAAAAAGTATGCAATAGAATGCTTCATAAAAAAATTTATGAGTGGGGGGCTTTAGGGGGTTTAATGTTTTTTTAATGGTGCTTTGCTCAAGGTGGGGGGACCCATGCTTGGGCAAAGCACCATTAAATTAACCTAAAAAACAAAGATTTATTATCTTGTTTTTCATCTAATACTAGCTGGGGTACCCGGTGTTGACTGGGAAAAAAAGCTTTATAACTAACAACACTGGAAAGAAAATGATATTTGATAGAGATTTCATGAAATCAAATAATGATGGGAGGGTGCGCTCACATGCACCCCCTCCAGCATACATTCCCGGGCAGACATGTACAGGCCAGTGTGCACACTTGGCATTTGAGACCTGCTGATTTGAATATGCCTTTGTTTTTTCTCTGTGATGTGTAGTTCTCAACTTATAAGAGTATAAAAACACATACACTAGTACTTTATAATATAGATACTGCCAAAATACTGCCAAAATACTGCCAAAATACTGCCAAAATTACATAAGCACTGGTAGAAAGAGAAATTCCCTTGGAATGCTAGTTGGTTCTGCCTCAATTCTAGTGCTAAAAAGCTCAAACGTAAGTGAAAAATGCCAGATCACATAATACTTTCTTATTTTTGATATTTTAAAATTGTTTTCTTTTTCACATATTTATTTGCAAAAATCAATTTTTCCATTTGGACCACCATCACTGCTCAAAATCCATTTAGACCCCGCCTCCATATCAAAATTGCTTACTAAAATAAGTATTTTAAAAAATGTTATCAAATTTGTAGTAATAAATCAAACTCTTGTCACTATATTGATATTTTAATAATTAAATCAAATTCTCAGTCTTCCTGCATCCTTATAATAATCGAAGTTTCTCCTTGAAAATTGCTTTTTACCCAATAAATAAAAAAAGATATTTTATGCTAGATGGTTATAAACTATAATTTCCAAAGAGTTCCGTGATTTTGGAAGCAAAAAACGCATATTTAGGACTGAACAAAAAGTAATGTTAGAATTTTAAAGTATGGAAGGCTATAGCTATCATAATTTTTTGTTTATATAACTAAAACAAGGGCATATTGTTTAACAACAACCCAAAATTATTATTCAATTTTTTACACATATATATATATTTGTTTTTTTCAGCAAATGTTTATGCCCTTCGTGTGAACCTAAGTGTTGCCATGGTAGCAATGAATTCCAATCACTCTTTTGATAATTCCACCTTGGTAAGTAAAACTCATAATATCAAAGATGATATCATGTCATTTTTTATGTCACTTTTTGCAGCTTCTTTCGTGCTTTGATCTTTGCCACAACCAATGGTGGAAAAGGGGTGGTACGTGAGGTACGGTGTTACCTACTTTTTTGTTTGTTCAATAATTACTAATGGAGACATTCACACTCATCAGCAGAAAGAAATGCACTTATGCATTTTTGTAGACATGTGACCCACGTGTCGTTTGTATATTGACATGTGCAATTGGTTATACTACATGCAGTTTAATTATCACGCATACAGGTCGCACCAATGGAGCTAAAGGGCTCAAAATTTCAACATTTACTCTAGAAAAAACATTTTATTTAAACCCCCATAGGTTTTATGGAGGGGGTGGTGGTCAATTTAAAATATAGGTTTATGCTAAATTGATCCCTTAATTTGTGTCCACTTGTTTTTTTTGTTGAAAATTCAGACTTTTTAGTGATCACTGCCCAACAAAAGGCGAGAGACGTAACTTATTCATTGATCACCCCTTTTTCCGATTTTTTAATCACCCCAACATGCATGCTGCCAAAAGATATTGGTCATATGACAGTTTCTATTGAGTGACTAACCAGACCTTTTTATAAAGAGATTAGAGAATAAAAATTTAAATAATCCTATTGCTCTCACCTCAAATTCACCAGACAAACTGTTTTAAATTGGATTAGATGGAGGCCATGGTATACAACTTCTTTTCTCTTCAGTCATATTGGTCAATTGAGTACAATGAATTAATATGCTTGCTAAATCCTGGAATCATGTTTAAGAGGTTTTGTCTTTTGCAGTAAGGTCCTTTCAAGCTTTTGACAGATTTCATGGATTATCACCATTATTATTCAAATATTCATAAATTATAAGGAAAGTCAATAGAAGCAAGGATACTCTCAAGAATTTAACAGTCTTTATCAATTATGATAATGAACAAGGTAATTTTAATTCTTGTTGAGTGGCATCTCAGAATTATCAGAAGGGCTTTATTTACAGTATAAAGACTTTCAGTTTGAGTATGATGATGCTGATGTTATTTTTAATTCTATGCACTTACAAGATTTATTTATCTTGGTATTTATTTTGAAATAAGTCTAACCTCTTCTTATTGTCACCCTTAAGTCAGCATAATGTATTAGGTCCATTGCGAGAAAGTTTATTTGGAACAATGGAAAGTGGATTCTTTTTGTTTATAATCTTTGTGATTCTGAACACCGACTGTTGGCATATTGTACAGTTTAACTCTCTAAATCATATTCAAGCAATGGATTTGTAAACATTTATAGAGAGATAATTTTCCAGCAGAGAAAGAAAACATAAAGGAAACAGGATGTTTTTGGTTATATTAACTGGTTTTTAAAAGGAAAAACGTTAGAAATTATTTACAGCTTCTAGGTGAATATTATTGACTATCTCCATCTTTATTAGAAACCGTCAACCAAAACTGTCACAACATCAATATAATCAAAATCAACATAGGTTACTTCAGTTTTTAAGTAGGTCTGGCTGGCTGGCTATTTACATATGTGTCATGTGTACAGGCCACACTAATGAAGCTAGAGGCCTGAAAATGTAAACATTTACTCCTTATTATGTCTAATGTCTGTTTTTTTAAATTCCCCCCTAAATAGGTTTTTAGTAGGGGTTCAATTTATGATGTAAGTTTATGCCAAATTGGTCCCTGAGTTTAGGTCCGGCATTCATACTTGTTTTTTGAAAATTCAGACTTGTGATCACCTCCCAACCAAAGGCAAGAGAGGTAACTTATTCATTGATCATTAATTTTTCCAATGTTTTAATTGATCACCTCCAACATGGCATGCTGCCAAAAGACTTTTTTAGTGATCACTGCCCAACCAAAGGTGAGAGAAGTAACTTTTTTTAAATTACCCCCCAAATTTTGTTTTTAGCAAATGGTTCAATTTACATTGTAAGTTTATGCTAAATTGGTCCCTTAGTTTGTGTCTGGCTTTTTTGAAACTTCAGACTTTTTTTAGGGATCACCACCCAACAAAAGGTGAGAGAAGTAATTTATTCATTGATCACCCCTTTTACCAATGTTTTAATTGATCACCCCCAACACTGCATGTTGCCAAAAGATGTTGGTCACATGACAGTTTCTATTGAGTGACTAACCAGACCTGTTAATTATAGTAATTAACTGACATGTTGGACATGCACTACTTTTTTCTTCCAAATAAATACCAAGTTTATTTAAAAGGTTTCTACCAGCTTAAAACATCATCTTTAAATAACTTTCAGTCCAAACCCTCGTAAAATTCCAAAGAATTTATTCAGTCATTAGGATAAAAACGATAACAAAACATCTCAAACGACTGGTATCAAAAAAAAACTGTGATAACTCTAAAAAGTATTAGTTTCATTGATTTCATATTGGTCTTGTATGAATTTAAAAATCTAAAAAGGTTATTTTGTTTTTGAAAAATATATTTCATGGTATGACCTAATCTGGAAAATGAGCATTTGAATATTTGAACCTTCACTTTGAGTTTGCAATGAATTTGCTGCTGCTTTTCACAAAAAATTCTCTTTGATTCATAAATAATCCAACAAAGGGCCTGTGAACAAAAAGAGATCAATCTACTTGAAATGATTTGAGATTAAGAGCATAGAGAATGTCAGTGTAAAGAAATCAATGAATAGTCTTGATAGCTTGGCTCACACATGCAGAACAATTTTTCTTCTGTTATCTCTTTTACCTTATGCTTTGGTTCTCCTGTATTTTTAATTTTCAGAATGTTATAACTATTTTTCACTGTTCACACATTTTGGTGATCTTTGAATAATATTTATAACAAAAATTCTAACTAAAAGTTTCAAAATTCATCATTTTACTCGTCTTGCATATTAAAATCTAATAAAAAGAAATGATCTTTATTTGAATTCTTGATTGAATAGTTTGTAACTTGGTGGGCGGTTATGAGCATGATATAAAAATTGTTTGCTGAAAAGCAATGAAACTATTGAAAGAAACCAAGAATGGAAAGAAAAAAGTGGAGGATAAACTAAAGCAGGAAATAAAGAGAATGAAAGAAAAAGAAAGGAAGAAAATGTAGACAGAAAAATAAGAAGAAAAAGATATGGTAAGAAAGAAACATCTGAAATTTGCAGGCAAATATATTTATATGAATCCCTGTGGTGCAGAAAATATTACTCTAACAGTATTTTCGTTTTTCTCATGATGAATTGAACAAAATAACCTGCTGAGCATATTTTGAACTCACCTGTCTAAAATGGATGATGCCCTGAGTAAATCTTGGTTGACCTTGCATATATGGAAATAGCTTCTAAGCTTCCTCTTAAAACAAATTGTTTTCCATACACTTGACCATTTTTTATTTGCTTGTTCTTTTTAGTCAAAATTGGAGACCTTAAGAAGATAGAAGCAACAAAAGAAAGAAATTTTACAGTCTTTGAATTTTTAATTTTTATACAAAGCATTTTCTGAATACACATATCTGTAGGCTGCTTAATTTTTACAAAATTTTATATGCTGATTCATGATAACTTGATATTAAAAATAGGATATCTCCTTTTTCATTTTAATATTTTGAGGTTTTAAAATAAAGTTTCTCCTAATTTAGTAAAATAGAACTATTCCCATTGAGTACATTAGTTAGCATGTTGGTCTTGCAAGTCATTAATAGTGATTTTTATTGTAATATTATTCAAACTTCTTAGATGAAGAATTGTCAATTATTAATTTCTTTCATCTGAATTTCAGTTGCTTTTTATTGCAACTCCCAGATTGTCATTCAAGCCCTTGCTAGAGGCTAATTTCTTTATTTCCAATCTATGCTGATTACTAACAATTGTAGAATGACAATCTAGGATCTGGGAGTTGCAATGAAAAGCAACTGATATTAAGATGAAAGAAATACTAGTTAAAAATTAATATTTGTCCATTGTTTTCCACATTTAATTTAATACCATCTGAAACGTGGATTAGAAAGAATAAAATTTGCTAATATTATTTTTGGGACAATTTTTAAAAAGGCAGTGCTGAATGGCCTTGTTGATTGTCTATGTTTGCAGTCTGAGACATGAAAATAGTTGAGAAGAGGAAATAACTAAAAGTGGAATCCTTTGAAGGCTACAAAACTATAAGATTTTGCTTGTTGAAACTATAGTATATGATATCTATTCTAATAATGAACAGTGTGAGTATCTTGGTAAGCTGGTCATAACACTCGACTCTCCCATTGGTAGGGTTAAAATCTTGCAGAAGAAAATACTTTCTACCTACTGTTTCAAACTACGCACTATGAAAACTATGACCTTTTTGTTTTTCTGTCCCTAGCACTGGATGGTAAAATCTTGCTGATAAAAATATGTCTATCCATCATTTGAAACTATGGTCTCCTTAACTGAAACAAATTCACAATTTTTTTTCTTAAAAATTCGTTTCACTGAAATTCAAATACAGCATCGCTCATAAATAAGTACACCCCTTCCACTATTTTATAGAATCTTAATTTTCTTATAAACCAAATATAGCAGGATGTTATTATTTCTAGTGTATTGTTCTATTCTAGTGAAATATTACACAATCAAAACGGATATTATCAGGTATAAAATGGATATTATTAGGTATCATTTATGACCAAACTCTACAGCATGGAAACTCTGTTGTCAAAAATATGAATATGTTGCCATCCAAAGATGAGAACACCACCATGAAAAAATATTTTTGACTACAGAGTTTCACTAATGCACAATTTGGTCATAAATAATACTTGATAATATCTGTTTTGCTTGTGTAATGTTCCACTAGAAATAATAAAATACTGCTATGCTTGGTTTAGAAGACAATTAACTTTCTATTAAAAAGTGGTAGGGGTGTACTTATTTATGATCGATACTGTACATCCGTGGATTTTATCATGGATATTAACTAGTTTAGAATATAAAATACTCTTGATCTTTTTTAGTGCCGTTATGATTCATAGTAAGTTTCTTGCACATAAAAATATGTATTTTTTAAAGAAATATAAAAGAAGCGACATATATCAACATGTCAGCTAAATGTATAATTCAGACCAGTGTGAAATTCAACTTAATGTGGCTCTTATTGTTCAACAGATACACTGTATGGAAGTCCTTGTCTAACAAAGAAAGGAGTTAAATACATCTGTAATCTACATTGCAAACATTGTAGGCCGGGGGCCAGCAGGACCAACCGTGTAATTTAATTCATACATTCATATATACATATATATAGATCATTAGAAAGAGAACTTTCCAGCAGTGTATGTTCACAATTTGTATCTGTTGGGCTTCAAAAGTTATAGCCCAAAAAATGAAGCACAGTATTCAGCATTTTTCCAGAAAATTTTGAGTACACTATCCAAAGTCTATGAATTGTGGAGGTATATACATATATATACAGATACAAATTGTGAATATACAGATTCAAAGACAGAAGTTTGTTAGCTTTTAAGGTACAAAGTTTTGTGGAATAAATTTTTGTGATAATTTTGTCTCACTTCAGTAAGCATACAAATATGGTTTAATTAAAATCTTTATTTTTTTAGTTCTAAGAAATGTTGGTTTTTTATGACACTTTTATAACATAATTAATGTCTTTTATAACATAATTAATTTCATAATGTGAATAACATTTTATATAATGATATTAACATTCTCTTCTGTCACATAACACTGCAAAATTGCAGATTCAAATTAAAATAGACATTCTACCTTCTACATAGGACTTTTTAAAGTGTTTTCAGAGAGAAGAATAAGTTAATATCAAATAAAGGATAAGTAGTATACAATTTATCAATTATTTATACAATTTATTTACACTATTGCTTAAGCTTAAGCAGTTAACCAAATCCCAAGCAATTCATTTGACCAAATCCCAAGCAATTCTTTTGACCAAATCCCAAGCAATTCTTTTGACCATATCCCAAGCAATTCCTTCTTATCTCTTCACCAAATCACTTATCTGTACTCAATGATTTATGCTTACTTTGCTTTCATAATCCATTGATATTTTATACTTTTGCTTAGTTACGATTTGGTTCAACCTTTTGATTGATTGAATGATTGATTGATTTGTTTAGCAGCATATCAACTTTTGATGGGTCATTTAATGCTGAAATCAGTTTAAAATTCTCCCCAAAATATAGTCTTGCAACTTTGGTGAAAGGTTACTTTTCCTTAATTAGAGTCTTGCGACTTTATGCAGCTTTGGGGAAATAACAGGTGGCCCCTGGTTGGGGGATCCTACCCCTCTGCAGGGGATGCAGTTGGCACATTCTAGGCCCCAGCCGACAGGGCTGTCAACCTTTTGAATATCTATAATGAAAAATAAATTGAATGTTTACTCAATCATGTCATTAAAGCTACTTTGTAATTGGTTATATCGTGAAACATGATCAGAGAAAAATATAGTTGCTGTATGTGCTTGTAAAATGTTCTTGTGCTAATTTTAAAAAAACCTATTCACAACTCTTTTCTCAATTTAAAACCAGGGTAGGTAGGATGTTTACTTTAGGCTAAACCCATATTCATACAGGCAATGGATAACAGTCATTTCATTTTCGAAAGATAGTTGTATAGATAAAATAACCCATGATAGGAGGTGGGCATCATCATATGGTATGGCCTTATTTTCTGTGGAGGTTTATAAACAATATCTAACTATATTATGTATAATTTTTATATGAAAGTTGATATTCAAGTACAATCTAAACATATTGTTAATATTAAGAGGAGATATAAATATTTGTGAAATAGTAACATAGTTATAGTCTTTGCAGAAAATGAAAAAAAATAGACATCTACACAGTAATATACTAATTAAGGCATGTTGATGGTTTGATGACTCTATGAGCTGCAGAGAAAAGGTGAGTCAATGTTTTATCTGAAAGCCTCATGGTCAGCAGGAGTAATGCAGATGAATGGGTCAAAATAATTGGCTACTTATAATTCAATGAAGCTTAACATATAACTGCTGTTATTAATGCACTGAAAAAGAAGGGTCTACAACCAATGAAGCTGAAACATGGAACCTAACCAAAAGATTGACCCTCAAACTAAGAACCAGACAACGTGCACAAGAAAGGATTATGCTTAACATCACATTCACATGGAGAGATCACAAGACAGCACATTATATTAGAAAACAAACAGTGGTCAGTGATATCATAGAAACCATTAAAAAACTCAATTGGCAAGGGGTTGGTCATATTCGAGAATGTTAGACAAACGCTGGACATCACGACTCACAAGGTGAATCCCCAGAGATCATATGGGAAACCATGTCCAGCAAAAAATAAGATGGTAAAACTAGACAACTTCAGAAAGTATTGGCTCTGTGACGTTCATGACCAAGAGAGGTCTGGTGAATCTTGGGGAAGGTCTATGTCCAACGATGGACGCTAAAAGGCTGATGATGATAATAAACATACAACAAGTAAAAATAAAGACATAGTTTTTAATTCAGCTCATAACTAAGCATCTTAAAATTTGTGGTGTTGAGTATATTGAATGTGATTTCTAGATACACATACATACTAGTCTGAAAAGAGGGTGAAGATAATATTAGTGGAGAAATCTATTACTGTTTTATCTATTGCCTTATTACTCTTTTGGTGAAACCTATTACACAGAATAAAAGAATAAAATTAAACTCACCCGACTTGAGCTGAATTAATTCGTTTGGACAAGTTTGATTGGGTCATTGACATTTTAATTACTGCATAAATTACTTAGAAAATCAGCCAATTATTTGCCTAAATTTATATAGTACTATAGATTAATTAACTTTGTGATTTACTTTGCTTTTTGACAAATTGAAATATTTCTTCTTTTTTCATTCATTTAGCTATTATTATTTTTCTGTTTTAAAATCATTTTTACCTTTCTTTGATTTCTTTCTTTTTCTCTTTCCTTATTTTTTCTCTTTGTTTTTGTTGGTTTCTTTCCTTTTTGTTTTTTCTTACATTCTTTCATTTTTCATTTTTTTTTCATCATTCCTTTTTAGAAACCGTGAACCAAAACTGTCACCAAAATTGTCAACATAGGTTTCTTAAGTTTTAGAGCTGGTCTGGTTGGCTGTATGTATGTATCACATATACAGGCCACATCAATGGAGCTAGAGGGCTGAAAATTTCAACATTTACTCCTTTCATGTCTAGAAGAAAGGTTTTTTAAAAATTCTATTTGAAAATTTCCCCCCTAAATAGGTTTTTAGTGGGGGTTCAATTTGCAATGTAAGTTTATTTTTATTCCTTAGTTTGTGTCCAGCAACATACACTTTTGTTTTTTGAAGATTCAGACTTTTTTAGTGATCACTGCCCAACAAAAGGCGAGTTAAGTAATTTATTCATTGATCACCCCCTTTTCAAATTTTGTAATTGATCACCCTCAACACAGCCTGCTGCCAAAAGACATTAGTCACATGTTGGTTTCTATTGAGTGACAAATCAGACCTGTTGTTTTTTCTATTCATTCATTCATTAGAAACTGTCGACCAATGGAGCTAGAGAGCTGAAAATCATTTTACTCTTTTATAATTATTTTGTTGCTTTCATTCTGTCTTTTGTCAAACTCAAAGACAAAGTCAGAATTTGACTTTACTATCCTACCGTAACAAGAATAATAAGAACAAGAGCAACAATCCTCACCAAAATTTGGAGTGCAAACCGATATGTAAAAT
>VCCN01002572.1:1302121-1324637 GCA_006491835.1 Architeuthis dux
GTTACATCCTTGTCATGCATCTTTATTTCCATTGCAAAGTGCCTCTTACATCATATACATTCATTATTCCTTTTACTACTGCAGGAAGCACATCACTAACCATAGCCTTTCTACCTCTCTCTATCATCAGCACCTTAACACACAGTCAGTCAGTAAAGCTATTACGCTGTCTATATTTCTCACACCTAGCTTATGTGAATATAGCAGCCTGACCATTACTACTATTGCTACTATTACTACTACTACAACAGCTTACTGTTACTGCTCATTTGTTTATCTTGTAAACTTGGCATACAAATTGAGTCAGATACATTTAATAATAGTTATATTTACACTCTCAGTCTAGCGTGTTCTAGACTTTTGCTCCATGAACTTACTTGCCAAATTTTGTTCTTGAGTTGCCTTGCACATACACATACCTATACAGAAGCATAGCAAAAATAGATGGACACCTATGTTACAAACAAGAACCTTTATTCAATCATCAAACCAATTCAAGAATATTTTATTATGCAAATTAAAATTGAATATCAAATCTGCTATCTTCTCTTTTGGAATATCTGATCTGACTGCATTCAAAATATGAAGCAAATAGTCTTTGATGAAAGGTTTTCTGGACATTTTTCTAATTTCATGATCCAAGATGATCCAGACATGTTCAATTAATGTCATGTCAGGAGACTAACCATGAGAGCTGCTTAATAAATTTTGTGGTCCTACCATTATAAAGTCTTTTTAATTGTATAGCATGGAGCTCCATGAAAACAGTGCTGTTTTTGCTTGACTTTATCAGTGAATATTTGGTGAAGTCCCTCTTGCAGAATGGATATGTATTTTTCTAAATTGATATCCCCAATGAACTTCAAAAGTTGTGAACAACAATTGCTTCCCATAACTGAAAATCCGCAGAATTTTTGACAAGGCAATCCCATAACCCATAACTAATCTGCTGGAAATTGAGAAAATGTGGAATCTTTTGAAATAATGACAGTGTGCCAAAACTGCAATAGTCTGTTTACCATTTCAGTTGTTTTCTTTGTTGAATGTTGACTAATTTAAGAAGTGGTTCTCTTCTAGTTTCTCTACCATAGTAACCCATGTCAAGATGATACCATTCTGCTTGGGTTGATTTGGACACACTCTGCCATATCTGCTGCCTAGCAAAAGGAGATTTTTGTCAATTTACTGTCTTATCACAAGAGAACACATCCTGATGGCCAAGATCAACCTTAACAAGACACAATGGTTTTGTTTCCTTTATTAGTGAACTATAATATCACATAGTTGAAAGGGAAATTCCCAATATGATTTGATGCTGATTCATTCCCCTTTTGGATTGACAATCAATATATGACCTTTCAAAATCTAACAATTCCTATGCTCTGGGAATACAAGGTATTGTGGAATGATTGTGCAGTTATTTCTCTCATGTTTTCATAATGAATTTATTAATTTTTAAGAGTATTTTATTAAATGCCAGATTGGAACAAAATAATAATGTCTACATCTGTGTATATACAAAAATGTCATTTGGCTAAAGGGAAAAAATTAAGAGTTTGATTATATTTAGAAATTTAAATCTAATTCATAATCAATATCATTGGAAATAAGAAGGATCAGACTAGATTTATCCACTGTACTTGGAATACACTGAATTGCAGAAATGCTGCATCTTATATGCATTCATGATAATACTATTTCAACCTTCTTGTGTGTCTACAAATTTGGCTCTTGTAAAGCATAATAATCTTTATAGCCATATATTACAGCCTCTGCCTTTATTGTGCATTGTCAGCAGGTAGAATACAACTTCTTTTCCACCCTTTGTTAATAGGCATATAACAAGTGAACTGTGATCAAAAATTCAATCCTGGTGGATTATGTTAACACCATGGGCATAACTTATTTCCATTGTTTCCTATGATTGCATTTACAATATGTTTTTGTGTTTCTCTTCTTTCTGAATATTGATTGGTCTGCTGAAAACTGCTACCCTTGCTTTCTTCTAACTCATAACCTCAGTGGCAATGGCTGAATAGAAACAGTGTAGAAACAAACACTCAGACACATATACAGTTATGTATATTACGTTACAGTTTTTTTCTACAGTGAGAATAATGGAACAGTACTACATAATACAAATATGCCCCACCTTCTAGCAGTTAGTTTAGCATATCTGACATATCTCAAATTTCATATACTTGATATGAAAAGCAAGATATACATACTAGCTGGGGTACCCAGCCTTGTGTGTGTGTGTGAGGGGGGTAATCAATACTGAAAGGTCATGTAGTAAATTGTAACACAAAGTTTCACAAAGTAGGGATCGCAACCCTTCAGGTGGGTTCAAAGTGCCAAAATTGACCTTTGTTGAAAATGCCATGAAAATGTTCATCCTGGGGTCAAGTTATCCATATACACAATTTAGCAGCCGGTAGGGTTTGAAAATTGACCTGATCCTAAATTGACATTTTGAGTTCAACAGAGGTCAGCACAATCTATCATATGTACATCCTGAGGTCAAGTTACACTTGTACATAAATTTGCAGGCCGTAGGGTTCAGCCGTCTCAGTTAGGTTTGAAAATGCCTGCCAAAATTGACCTGAGCTTAAATTGACCTGACTTAAAATTGACCTTTAGAGGTCACCACAGGTCAGCACCACTTATCATATGTTCATTGTGGGGTGCAGTTACCCTTGTACACAAATTTGCAGCCTGTAGGTTGCAACCGTCTACTTTACATTTAAAATGCCAAAATTGACCTGACCTGGGTATGCAGTATTTTTATCAGCAAAACTTTTACCTATAAGTCAGAGAGTCTATTGTTACAAACAGAAAACCAAGAAAATCACATTGTTCATTACCTTGTTCATATATCCCTTTCTTATTTGTGGACATAGCTGGATGCAGAATTAAAGACCCTTAATCATTAGTGATCCTTATGATTTAAATAGAATAAATAAGAACTATGCTATCTAAACACTCGGATATGTATATATATGTATGTGAGTGTATGTGTGTGTTTGTAGGTATGTTCACTAAATGCATGGCTTAATGATTAAAACTGATATAATGTAGGCTGCCTTGTCACTGAAATAAGAACCCGGCTGTCTAGGGCCAGAGGTCAGTGTTTGAACCCAGGTAAAAAGCCAGAATTTTGAATGTTGATTTTCTTGACAAGTAGGTCCTTCCCACTTAGTGTAACACAATCTTCTTCATTCCACGCCCTCCCCATTTTATCTTATTAAGCAAAGCTTAGAACATAGTAAGGCTGATGTAAAGTCACACTGAGAGGAGTTTTTGTTTTTTGCAGCATATTTTATTTCATGAAAAAGTCTTAAACTTGAGATTTAAACCCATGTAAATATACCCACCCAGAAACAATAGGTGTTTTGGGGTGGTTGGTAGTGGAAGGCAGAGTAAAGTGGCTGGAGCCAAAGTTTTTAAAGTTTTTTTTATTATCCATGACTTTCTAAGGAAAATTTAATTATGTTGGCACTTTCTAATCTATATGGTTATCTATGTTATGGTTATTTACATGGTTATCTATGTTATAATTTTCTATATGATTATCAATGTTATTGTTATCAATGTTATAGTTATCTATATTGTTATCAATATGGAAGAAAAAATGTTTGAACTTTTTAAAAATGATATGTCTATTGAGCCAGTAAATTGTGTAACCTGACGTCTAAGAATTATAAAAATTCAGATTTTAACAAATCAAATAGACAAATATCTTAATTATTACTAGCAGGGATACCTGGCATTGCCTGTGGAAAACATAACTTCAAATTAGACAACACAGTGAAAAATATGAATCTAATTTCCTCTTACCCAACACAACAAATGAAAAAAACTATTATTTACAAAGAGACGTAAATGTGAACCTCCAATATGCGCTGTTTACTGGGTGTTGTAGATTGATGGCCTTAATGAAGTAGTGAGTCAAGAAATAAAAAAAATGTTAGATGAAGCTAAATTGTAGTAAAAACTTAAGAATAACGGTTTACAATACTTCAACCCCCTCAAAAAACTAATAGAATAATTACTTACAAGTTTATCTAAGAAAATCAACTGAATTAGCACTGAGTCATGTGTCTGTACGGTTCACCCCTGCACCACATTGGCTTGATTATGAAATGAATTATGTCGAATTATAATCAATGAGAAAACAGAAGGTGTTGAGTGAACCATCCATTCACTATGAACAGAATTACGTAAAATATTTGTCAATGAAAAAAGAGCAGTATCAGACGGAATCTTCCTTCCCCTCACAATTATTTAGGTAGAGTTGTTGTCATTGATAAAAGAGAATTGGGAGATAGAGAAACCGAAACATCCACCAGCCTAAACTGTCTTAGTGTTACTGTTGCTATCAGTGATTCATTGCCCAAAAAGTTAAATACGTTCCAAAAAAATAAAACTTGTTTAAGAATTGGTTTTAGTGTAAGAAATATATGTGCCATTCATGAGAGGAATGATAGATGAAACTCCTGGTATAAAAAATAATTTTGGCTTGTAAATGACCTCTAGTGACCTTGATTGACCTCAAAGGTTAGCCTATATTGGAAGTCGATTTTTATTGATAATCCATGCAGAATATTAAGCTGATATACCTTGTAGTGTTTGTGGAGAAGAGGCACAGACAAACAAACCGATGGCTCAAATATTAGTATAGATGTTCCCACATATTGCAACAAACTTTTTGATTTTAGATCACAAAATAATCATTATTCAAGAGATCAATTTAAATCCATTCAATCTACAGAGAAAAAGCATCAAATATTTCTGCATTTTTTCACTGTCATATGCAAATTTAATCAAATGATCAACAGGGTGCCATATTTAAGTAAAAACTATTCACATTATTTAATGATTTGCTGGAAGCTGCCAGTGATCCTGATTTTCATTTATACAGCTATTCTCTCAGCTCTGTATTAAACATTGTGTTTGTTTATTTCCATTTTTTTCATGTTCAGAATTGGCAATAGTTATGCATTCATGAATTTTCTAAACTGATTTGTTTAAATTTAAGTAAATATTACAACATACATAGGGTAGATTTAGGCAATGGACAATAGGACTACACTAAATGGGTTTAAAAACAAAAAAAATATTTTAAATGCATAATTTCAGATGAACAAACAAATAAATTAACACAATTTTTTTTGAACTCTGAAAAGTGCATGTATTTGTAACTCAAGGACAGTTTAAAAAAAACTTTACAGATGCCTAAATGCAATTGTATTTTGGAAGTTAAATAATTTTTTGCCTGGTGTTTGTATTTACAATGAGCAAATTAAAGTTTCTTGGTCTACTATACTTAAATTACAAGTGTTGAATAAAGGACACAGGATCTTTGTCGCCTAATTGAACATTTTTATTTAAAGGAAAACTTTTTTTTTAAACACCATGAATGTAGAAGATACTGAAAGCAGAAAAATGTTGAGTGCAGTTATTTGAATACTGGGGACATCTAGTCTGTCTTCTTGTTTGGATAGTAAATAAAATGGTTATATCGATACTATGTTTAATTCTGCCTATACATCTCATTTAACACTTTTACTGCTGCATTGTCCACAGCTTGCATTCCTCCAGTGCCATATTGTCAAGTTGAACTATGACATTTTAAGATGGTAAACCAGCCAGCGAAAGGTTGAGAAAAACTGTGGATATTCAATTGTTATCTGTTCTAAACTTTAAAATAGGAAGTAAAAAAATATTTGCCACTGAATAATAAACAATCATTCAATTAAAAATAGTGATCACTAGAGGCTTAGAGTTGCTCATCAAACTTTAGAGTAATATTGTCTTAAGTGATATGAAAAATTGTTTCATGTAAATGTACATTTCAACCATGTTAATAAACTTAAGTATTCTATGAGGTGTGTATGTTAAACGTGTTTACATCATCAGCTTATATTTGTTTGTAGTTTAGTTACATAATTTGTCTTGTGTTACTTAATAGTTTTTAATCATTTACATTTACCATTTTGTTTTTTGTCAAATCAGATTGTTAATTTAAACTTAAGGAAAACTAAAGATGGAATTTAATGGTCAGTATTATAATATTCTCTTTTCTGGTCTTCAAACTAAAAACATATTTCTTCAAATTTCTGAAATCAATCATATTAGAAACTGTAAACCAAAACTGTCAACATAGATTTCTTTAATTTTTAAGTGATTCTGCCTGGCTGGATATCTATCTATCTATTACATGTACAGGCCATACCAATTGAGCTAGAGGGCTGAAAATTGAAACATTTACTCCTTATTATGTCTACAAAAAAATAAGTGTTTAGTGTGGGGGGTGGGGGTTACAATGTAATTTTATACTAAATTGGTTCCTTAGTTTGTGTCCAGCAGTGTTCATGCTTGTTTTTTGAAAACGTGACGCCCAACAAAAAGCGAGAGAAGTAACTTATTCATGTACCGAAAATTTAAGAAGTAAGGCAAAACAATTTAACAATTCAATTTATTCAAAGCAGTAACAATATAATTTATATATTTACATCTGTTTTTCTTTCATGAATTCTCTTATTTCTTTTTAACATTGAGCATACATTTTTTCATTGTCTCAGCCTTAATGCTTAATCACTAATTAATAATTAGTGATTAAATGCGAGCAGGTAAAACAAAATTAATAAGTTAATGTAACGATGATCTTTGATGTTAAGGCTAGTGTGTTCAGGTAAATATTCTCTAAATTAATAGCGTAAGAGCTCCGTCAGTAACTGCCTCATCAGCCCTTGGATTAATAATGGAATGAGCCATCGTCATGGTAAAAAAAGAAAGGGAAGATAGTGAAAGAGAGGGGAGAAAGGAAGCAAATGATGAAAATATTAAGAGATTCTGTTATTATGATAATTAAAAACGTCACAGAGACGCTACGTTTGCTTCTATGAAAGTTAGAGAAAGAGAGAGAAAGAAAGAAAGGAAGCAGATTGTTAATAAGAGTCAGAAAAGGAAGGTAGTTTTTTTGTCGGGCTGCTTGTGTGAAACAAAATGATTTACTATAAGTGAAAGTTTGGGTCATTTAATAAGGGGGTGGGAAGAGATAGATAGAGACGCGAACTACTCATACTCTGAGGGAAGAGAAATAGAGGATTTATTTTTCAGTCAATTGTCTCACGATTACTGGTATCCAGCTATATACAGTTACCAGGTGAAAAGCACCCAATAGGGCGGGATAAAAAAAATTCCCAGTTCTTCGCTTCTGTTCACTTACGGCTAAAAATATCTCAATGGTAAAACCCAAGTGATATTTTAATGCCCTATAAAAGAAATGGGACACTAACAACTACCTCAGGTGGGCTGTGTAGGTTAGTAGTGGCGCTGGTGTACAACATTTTAAAATAATTGTTGAATCAATTTTTTCTTAGGTTTAATATTTTGATAAAGTTTAAGTTTTTGTTTCAATAAAATATTTTGTACAAAAATGAATAGCAAAGATTGTTCCTGGAAAAAGGCATTTTGAATAGAATGAATGAATTTCACGTGATGTCATACAAGCCAACGCAACCATAACTACTAGTCGTAACAACAATGCACAACCCATTCCATCTTTGTCCTCTTCTTTAATAATGTTGTTCTCTTTGACTATTTCGTTGTGTGCATGTCTTTTGTTTGCGTGTATATAAAAGTCCTGTTTTCATCGACCCTCTCTATTTTTATACACTTTCTTCTATCCCCTCTCCCATAATTATCTCACTCTAAGTCACTGGCGTTTTTCGTTTATCCTTCTTTACCTTCGTTTATTTATCATTCTGTTTGTTAATCATGGCTACCCACAACATTGGTTTAAATACTGTTGCTGGGCTTAGGTTATTCATGTGTTCTCACATTTATATGTATCTATGTATCCAGACTTTGCTCCGCCCTAACCATTCATAGTGAAAACTTGAAATTTTGCACACACACTCCCCTCATTGAGTGGGGAAAATGTTTTTTGTTTTTTTTAAAACCCCCCCAATAGAGTTTTAGAGGGGCGTTCAATAGTTTATGCTAAATTGGTCACTAGTTTGTTCCCACTTGTTTTTTGAAAATTCAGACCTTTTTTAGTGATCACAGCCCAATAAAAGGTGAGAGAAATAACTTATTCATATATCACCCTTTTTTCCAACTTTTTAATTGATCACGCCCAACACAGCATATATGGGTGGTGGTGATTCATAATTTCGCTTGGAATGCTAGTTTTCTTATTATTTGCCACTTCTTAATGCCTTACATTTTCCATCGCCATCATTCTATCTTTAATTCGCTTTTTCATCCATCTGTTGCCAAATAAGCATTTCTTTTTACTTCCTCAGTGATTCAAACTCTTCTTCCACTGTTTTCTTTTTGTCTCTTCTTCCTGTACATCTTTATCTACAACTGCTCATTTTACTGTTCTTAAATATATTTGATTTATTTACCTTTATTTCTGTCAATTTTTAGCATATCATCTTTTTCCCCAGGTATTTCTTGCTGACCAGTTATTTTTCTTTCTCTTCTCACCTTTACTTCTCTTTCTGTTTCTCTGCCCGATTTTTTAAAAATCCAGTTCAGCCTCCCTTCCTCTATTTCCATCTCTATCCTTTTACTGCTCTCTCTTTTTCTGATTTAACCTGAGTCTTTTCCTAATTTATCACTCACCATCCTTTTCTTCCTCTTCCCCATTAACATCCTCCTCCCCTCTCTCTATTTGCATCTGTATTCATCTTTTTTATCTTTCACTCACTTCTCTTTATCATATTTACTTTTATTCGTTCATTTATATTTTAACTCCCTTTTATTTAAAAGAAAAAAATGACCATCCTTTCGTTATTTCTCTCCTTTTTAGATCCATACACACATTTCTATAAGACACTTTTTGGTCGGTCAGTCCCGATTATGTTAAATATAAATTTTCTGATTTTTCTGAAACCTCCTCCTCCCCCTCTCCTCCTGCTGCTACTACTTCTGCCACATCTGGTAATGTTAAACATCAGTTTTTTTCAGCCATATCATGTTGGATTGATATGAAACTTGGTCCAGACCTTCGGGCGAACCATCCTCATTTTTCTCATCCTCCTCCTGCTACTACTACTACCACAAATAGTAATGCTAAATATCAATTTTCTCAGTCATATCATGTTGGATTTATATGAAACTTGGTCCAGAATTTCTGGTGAATCATCCTCATTCTTCTCTTCCTCCAGCTACTACTACCACAACTAGTAATGCTACTATTGCTACTTCGTTCCCTTTGAAATATGGACATAAGGATGGTGGGCGCATCATTGAACTTATGGTTCTTGTTTTCATTATATTGAAATTGTCGTCCTCTACATTCAACAGCTATGTTCAATTGTTCATTTTATCTTTTCATCTTCGATTTATTTCCATCATTTTATTTTTCTGCTTTTTTGTCACCATCCTTCTTTAACCCAAATTCATTCATTCTCACTGATTTTATTTATTTTTTGTCTATTTTACTTTAATCACCCATTTTATTTTTCCTTTATCGTTCGCTTCTCTTTTTTTTGTGCACTTTCCTTGAAGCCTGTTTAATATTCATTAACTTCCTTTCTTTTTTTCCTTTCTTAATTCTCATCTGATTATCCAATTCCTCTCTTTTCTTCTTCACTTGATTTATTACATTCTCCATTTTTCTTTCCATGTCCTGGTAAAGTTTCATCTGCCTTTTTGGCATTTTTGTCCTTTGCTTTTTAAAAATTCTCCTCAGTTTTTCTATGATTTTTTTTATTCTTTCTTCTTTCTTCTCTCAAAGACATTAAATTGTAATCTCCCTTTTTTTCTCTTCCCCACTTCCCTGTACTATGCAGTACCACCTTTTCTTTTTCTTCTTCTTTATCATCTGTCTACCTTTCCATCTTTCTGTTTTCCTCTTTCTCATCCTTTCCCTTTCATCAATCTTCCTCTTTTATTCCTCTGTCTTTCACTTTTCTTTTTGTCTATTTTTCTCCTCCACTGATTTCTTTCCCTATCACCACACTTCTCTCTTTCTCCTTATCTTACTTTTGTAGTAGTCACTCTTGCCTGTCTCCCTCTATCATTCATCTGCTTCATTCGCCTTCTAACATTACTTTTTGTTTTCTTTGTCTAATCTTTTCTCTTCTTCTCATTTTTCCTTTCCAGATCATTCTACTTCTTACCCTTAGTCCACCACTCTATTCACTGTGCCCACCACTAATACCTTTAGGCTTTATCCATCAATACAACACCCCCATCCCTTCTACTCTCTTCCAATTCCATCATTACGCAGTAGAAATTGCAGCAGCAGCCCTATCGATTTTTATCCCCCCTCCTTCCTCCCTCTACTCCTCAAGCCTTTATCCATTCCACTCCTCTTTTCTCCCCCTCACTCTTTCCTTGCACTTTCCTTTCTCTTCTATTAATCCCCCCCCCCCGCATCCGACCCTCTCGCACCTCTACTACTGAGCATTCAACCCCAGCCCCCTCTTTTCCTATCCCTACAACCTCATCACGAGGGTGTGTGTGTGTGTGGGGGGGGGCAGCAATGGCTTCTGTCGCTAGGCAACAAGTCTACCGCATTAGAATTTATATTGATCTCGATGTTCAGCTTTCTAGCTCGGTCTGTGTACGCTTAGGCTTAATGTCTCTCTCTCTCTCTCTCTCTCTCTCTCTCTCTCTCTCTCATGATATAAATATAAGAAGGTGTCGTGAATGATTGTCTGTGTCTATGGAAGGTTAGTGCGTTAGTGAAAATATGCTTGTGTATGTGTATGACACTGCTCAGTATGTTTCTGCACTTTTCTACATGAGTGTAGATGTGTCAGTAAAAAAGAAGAAAAAAAAAACGCATTTCTTCCTAAGGCTTGTGGTGCAATTATATTCATATGTCTGAGAATATCACATTAGATGTAGTGTGGATTATTGTGTGTCTTTAGATTCTGATCTAAATATTAAAAATATATATATACAGTATGATGTGAGCATAAAATGAGGTTTAAATATATCTCCCTCTTTGCAGTATGTATTCTCATTATTCTGTTTCCTAAACTAGTGTCAACAACAGACAGAAAACTGTCAACCCAAGATAGAAAGGAGTAGATAATGGAAGAATGGAAGAGAAATTAAAATTTCTGACAGTATGGACATAAATTTAACATTATTTATATGTTAAAATATGAATACATTCATCAGAATAAAATAGAAACAGTTTGTTTTGTTTCCAACAGTGATTCTATGAGACATGACATATGTACACATAGATAGGCATAACTTAGTCTAGCTCTAAGCCATACAATTATATGAGGGTAGCTAAGAATTATATGTGGATAGCTAAGTGAAAAAAAAAGTTAAACGCACATGACATAGGTGAATGTTCAGTGTATGACTATTAGTTAAACGCACGTGACATAGGTGAATGTTCAGTGTATGACTATTTTGCGAGAGGCTGAATATATTTTTCCAAGCAGATGATGAGAGATATGTAGGTTTATTGTATGCCTGTCTAAACGTGTAGATAGATAGATAGAAATTCTCACCTCTCTACTTCTTGCCTCTTTTTTTACTCTGTCCTTTGTTTCGGCTGGCTGATTGCTACCTGGTGTACACATCCACCCAGCCATGTACAGTTTTTGTTTTCATTTACCGAAGATGTTATTATTCATGTTTTTTAGTGTATTGTTTTATTAAGGGTGGACATTTATCTTTACACAATTGCATGCAGTTTTTTCTTTGTAATAAAATCAACATATGTTTTGGTATACAACAGTATTTTTTTTTCAAGTTCATTTCATTTTTTAAAATAATCAAAAAGAATAGGTAGCCCATGTTAATATCGCCTTCCATCTCTTTTTCATCTCTGCTACCAACGGTTTAGGTTTGAATCACTGCTACCAAAGGTTTATTAATCACTGCTACCAAAGGTTTAGGTTATTCATGTGTTCACACATTTATATATATTTATCTATTTATCTATCTATATATGTAGATGGACATCTCCCAGCCCTAACCAAAATTTTGTACCCACACTCAATGAGTAGGGAAAACATTTTTTTCTTTTGTTTTTTGAAAATTCCCCTTCAAAATAGGGTTTTAGTGAGGGGTTCAATTTTCAATGTAAAGCTCATGCTAAATTGGTCACTAGTTTGTGCCCGCTTGTTTTTTGAAAATTCAGACATTTTTTAATGATAACAGCCCAACTTTTTAATTGATCATGCCTAACTCAGTATATATAGGTGGCAGTGATTCATAATTTCCCTTGGAATGCTAGTTTCTTTTCTATTCCCATTTCATGTCTGAATACTCTAGTCCAATGTGTACATACACAAAGAACTCCCACACAGGTTCACTGAAATTTTCAGAAAGTTTATATGTCAATCATGGATATTATCAACGCATCTACCTATCTTCATGCACACACACACACACACACACACACACACACACACACACACACACACACACACAGAGTGTATACTTGATTTATTGAATATATTAGTGTGACAGAAAAGTTAGCTGACATTAATCAGATTAAAATAGTTACTGAGATCATCATTGACATTTATTTGACATATCAACATTTAACATTGTTAATCAAATTATTAGGAAAGAAATATATAGAAAAAGATCCAGACTTGCTCATTTGGTTATTTCAAAAAGTCTGCCACGTGTGGCTGCTCAAGATCAAGGTGTGGTATCTGTTTTCCCACTCAAGATACAGGAAAAGAGGTTTTGGTTTAAATCTTATAAATGTTATTTAGTACAGTATAAAGAC
This sequence comes from Architeuthis dux, assembly GCA_006491835.1. NCBI lineage: Eukaryota > Metazoa > Mollusca > Cephalopoda > Oegopsida > Architeuthidae > Architeuthis > Architeuthis dux. Next base: position 1,314,852 of record VCCN01002572.1, read on the forward strand.
AATTTCAGCTTTGATTTTGAAGCTCCAAAACTCTCCAGATGTGAAGATAAATTAGTCTATGTATCAGGCTATACTTGTTTTGTGTTTTTCTTTTTTCTCTTTCTTTTTCTCATCTTTTTCATAGCTAGTTTTGCTTTATTCTGGATAAGATGAAATATAATATGTTCTCTCTTTCAGTAAAAAAACAAACTAATGACATTTTTAGTTAAGATAGGCAAGATACCTACTTAGACTGAACTTATTATATATCTGTACATATGCTGTCATGCTAGTTGTGGCTCAAACTTAATCAAACATCATTATCAATGTCTAAATCAAATCTATTTTGCTGCTACTAACTATGTTTTTTACATACTCACTTTCACAGATATTTGTTTCATGTATGCATGCTGTGTATCCTTATATAAATAAATACATTCATATTTGATATCCTAGCAATGATGCAACATGCAAATTCTTTTTGTGCATATGGCACAAATGTGTCAGTATATTTTTATTAGATATCAATTTAAAACTGTACATCATAGCTAGAATGATACTCACTTTTTGTATCATATTCAATATGGGAGGAGTGGGGAATTTGATTTCTGCAATTCATATTTGATATCATGAATAAAAATACAATAAGGAAAAGAGATCGATGAAAGAGGAACTTGTTCATTTACTTGTTATCTTAAAAATGCAGTAAAAGTTAGTATACTAGTTTTGCAAGCCATTAATTGTGAGTTATGACTTGCTGGGTATTATATAAAAGCAGCTACTTGCCAAACTTGGCTTTGTCCAACAATAATTACCTGTCTGGCCTTGTGGGTATAATCAAAGTGTAATTTCTCTATTTCTCTTAGATCAACAATTCTTTGTACAGCAAATGCATACATGAGTATCAGCATCACTGTACATTTCTACGCTTACCCTTTTTTTCTTTCAACTTTACAGATTAATTTGATAAACTGAATTTATCCAGTAAAAAGCAATGCTAAGAAAGCCATTTACTTTTTGGCATTAGTTAATTACCAAGAAGTATCCAATAAATAAATGTGTATAAAGTACTTTATATTGGGAATATATTTCAGTCAGAGAAAGAACATTATTATAGAAACCATAAACTGGACATTACAATTCAACAAAGACACAAAATTCATTAACAGTTAATTAAGGCAATCTCTTTGAATTGAAAATTGTAAGGCCTTTGATTTATTCTCCAATGCTGATTGGGTAAAAATCATCATTTCTTTTAGTATAGCTCAAGTGATATAAAATTAAATCAGAGATAATGAGATAATGAGATAGACAGTTCAATCTCCAGTACTTCCAAAATGAGGTTGATAAGGCACCTGAGATCATATAGTCCATGTTTTTATTTTGAATATATTGAATCACCATATCCACAGTCACAAGCAAAGTGGCATGGTATTCTTCCTTTTTCACTCAGTTGTTTTCGTTGTGTCAGTGCTACTGGACACACCATTTGACTTAGAACCTTGCAAATTTGCATGAGTACTCCACTAAACATGTTCTAAAAACAGTTTTGGGGATATTGGGAAATTCTTTTAATGGAATTTTTGGGGTTTTCATCAGACTTTTTAAAAATAATCTTGTATGGAGAATTGGTCTATCAATGATCTTAATTAATGAAGTAGAAGTTTGAAATGTAAGGGGCTCTTAGGTGGAACATTAATATGCAGAGATGACAAAATGGTTTCTAGTCGAGTTATATACAAGAAATGGCACTTTGCAATTATGCTCTTAGTAAAGGCTTAAATCTTAAAAATCCCATCCATGCAAACACATTCCTTATACAAACATAAAGAAGAGGAACAAAAAATACTTCAAATAGACTTGTTTAATGAAACCTATTCTGCCAAAATTTCTTTAGATTTTGCAGGAAATAATCATAGTTATTGAAGCCCTGAATTATGATTTAGAATCCGGTGGTGGCATCCATCAGTTTTGCTAGACTATGGATCCACATCTGGAGAGTCTTGCTTCCAGTCTTTCCAGGGTGCAGACCTGGGCAAGGTTGTATGAAAAACAAGCAGTTGCCCATGCAGCAAGTCTCCCCTCTTTATGCACCAGTTTTATCCATGGGAAGGGCAAGGGCCGATACAGCTTGGCACCAGTGTTGTTGCAGGAGTTGTGAGAAGACATTAGACTGCCTTAGGAATTCCAGCTCCTGGTTTTGAATTCAGAGTTGTCATTCTCCTAGACTGGTTTCCTCCCAAGACTAGTGAGCCCAGTCTGCCCTGATATTTTACCCATAGCAGGGAAGAGAAGAGATGGATTCATGCCTTTCCCAAGGGCATTAGTGTATAATGAGTGTAAACAGCCTCGACCAGAGTTTGAACTTGTCTCGACAATTCCATAGTCTGCGCTAGTAATCGTTACGCCACCCTCACCTTCACACACACACACACACACACACACACACACACACACACACACACAGAAAAAAAGGAGAAAAAAAAGTCACATATCACCTTACATATTAGTCTGTATTTTTAATATAAAATAGGTATGTTCAGCTTTGCCCTCTGGCTACTTATTAGGTGTAGATTAATTATTTTCATATTCCAAACACCTGTAAATAAACAATTAAAAATCATCATGTTTCCCTGATTACATTGATAACAAAGAATGAAATTAAAGTTTCTCTTTTTTGTGACGGTGGTAGGCTTACTTGATCTGTCATCCTTGTAATTAATTTTCTAGTTGCATTCTAAATCTCCTATACCACTCTTGTAACCATAGTGAGGAGAGGGATGGTCTTTGTATACTCACCAAGTAAAATCGATTGATATTAGTTGATTGATATTATGTTCTGTAATGAGAAATATAATAGAAATGATGCAGTTATTTTAGCTTGAAAACCTGATAAGTGGAGATGTTCTACTTAGAATTGGGTTACTGCTAGTTTTATATGATCTTGTTTCTTTCTCTGTCTGTTATGCTAAAAGTTTGAACTTATCAAAATGTTTATATAGCATTTTACATGCAGACATTTGGGGAGATTTCATAAGAAATAGGCATTTCTTTATCTTCCATCTGGAGATTTCAAGAACTGATTCAGTAAAAGGTTTCTCTTATAATGAATTAAATAGAACTATTTAGATAAGTATGAATTGGTATGAATAGAGACATTCTGAAGAGCACCTTGACAATGTGTTTAAAGTGTAAAGTATACAATGGTTGCATGATATCAGCCATGACTTAAGGATGTGAAACATGGAAATTAACAAAATGAACTGAAAACCAACTCAGAGTAGCACAGAGAGCCATAGAAAGAGCAATGCTAGGGATAACTCTAAGAGATAGAAAAAGATCAACATGGATCAGAGAGAGGACTAGAGTGAAGGATATTATACAAATAATTAAACAGCAAAATGGTGATGGGCTGGTCACCTAGCAAGAAAAGATGACAATAGATGGAGGAAAAGACTAACAGACTGGTGCCCATGGGACAGTAAACGCAGTAGGAAATGACCAGACAAAAGATGGAGGGACGAGATAGAAAAGTTTGCCAGTAGGATGTGGCAAAGTTTAGCACAAGATAGGTTGTCATGGAAGGAGATGGGAAAGGCCTTTGTCCAGCAGTGGACTTATAATTGCTGCTGCTGCTGCTGATGATGATGATGACGACGACGACGACGACAACAACAACAACAACAAATGTCTACTTTTTCTGTTTTTATGACTTTTGTTTGATCTTTTCAATTCGATTTTTAATTGATTAGTGTTAGAAATGGTTAAAACAGAAAATTTGGCCAGTAATAGTTAATTATTATCTTCATAGTTTTTTTTATTAGGAATAAATGCTGTAGATTTGTTAGATTTGTTCTGGTTAGTCACTCAATAGAAACCATCATGTGACCAACGTCTTTTGGCCACATGCCGTGTTGAGGGTGATCAATTAAAAAATTGGGAAAAGGGGGATCAATGAATAAGTTACTTCTCTCGCGTTTGTTGGGAAGTGATCACTAAAAAAAAGCAAGTGCCAGACACAAACTAAGGGACCAATTTAGCATAAACTTAGATTGCAAATTGACCCCTCCCGCTAAAAACCTATTTAGGTAGGAATTTCAAAAACAATAAAAAAACGTTTTTTCATGACATAATAAGGAGTAAATGTTTAAATGTTTTCAGACCCCTAGCTTCATTGGTGTGACCTGTACACATAATAGATACATAGCTAGCCAGCCAGACCAACTTAAAACCCGAAGAAACCTATGTTGACAGTTTTGGTGACAGTTTTGGCTGACAGGTTCTATTAAGATATCTGAATTGATTTCAAGTATACTTATTGTATGTTTTGTATAGTGCTTAGATGCCTGTATTTCTGGATCAAATTATGCTAGAATAATTTGATTTCTGAAAAAAGTTCCTGTTGTTAATATTTTCTCTAATAATATGATTGGGGCATCTTTAGATATGTGATTATTACTTAAGCTATGCAACTGCTTTAACATAGGCCTGAGAGATAAAGAGTTATCTAAAATTTTGCAAAATAATTGTTCTTGTGAAATTTGTTAACAAAAATGTCACAGAAATGTAATAGTTCTGTTAAAACTTACAATACTTTATTGTAGATAAAGCATGTTTTAATAGTAGAATTACTACATGAGCAGTATGTAAGAAAGTCTACAGTTCAGTTGAAAGTGTTTGGTAACTCAGCTTATAATGAACAATCACACTGAACCATCTATAAATCTAAAGTTGTAATGTATGTATGTATGTATGTTTGTACTCTTATAACTCAAGAACTAAGCATCCCAAACAAAAAATAAAGCCATAATCGAATTCAGCATGTCTCAATCTATCAAACTAAACAAATACATCATCATATATATTAGGTCGACGAATTCCCTTCTAGGGTGAAAATTAATTATTTTATATGAAGGGAAACAACTCCAACAATTTCATCAAATAAAGATCAAGGGAAACAACTCCAAAAATTTCATCAAATAAAGATCAAGGGAAACAACTCCAAAAATTTCATCAAAGAAATTTCAAATTCGTTTTTACGGCTGTAGCTACAGCTTAACTAAGGGGGGTGGGTGAGAAGTGGCCGGAGCCCCTGTGCCATTCCCCCTCAGAGGTGATGGGGGCTTTCCACATGAACTTTTCAGCTAGTATCTTAGTATGACATTAATTTAAAGAACTTTATTTAATTTTGAAGCAGTTATATACATAATTTACATTGTTTGTTTAACAAAAATTAACTGAACTGTTCGAAGAGCAGGGAAAAAGGTGGGTGTCTCAAGACTTTTAAATTCCTGGACATATCTTGTGAGGGGAGGTCAGCACTTTTAGCAGATACTCTTATGGTTAAGGCTTTCAAAAAAGAAAGAGTATTTTCATGCTGTGGCTATCATTACAGATTCAGTGGTTAGTAGTTAATTTATATTAGTTTGGTTATATACAGAAAAAAACAAAATCATGGAAATTGACTGAGTAGGACAGATATGTGTGTGCCTATCTTCTAGCAGAAAGAATAGAGAAAACAAGAAGAACAAAAAAAGTGTATACAAAAAGAATGAATTATGTAGTGAGAGATGAGGAGATTTAGTAGATGTGCTAAAGGGAGGGAACTCGAGCAAACAAATAGAAAGTAACATGAAAAACAGCTATATTGAAAAGTGAATTAGCAGAGAAGCATTTAGAAAGACTGTGTGTAGTGTGATAATAGTTCTCTAATAACTGACTAAAAAGATTAATAAATCCTAATGTAAGAATGTATGATGTAGACAATAACATACATACAGTAACAGTCATACAAAAGTGAGACTTAAAAGAGAAAATGTAATGTTATATATTGTTAACGTGACATAAAAATCATAGTACATAGTGAATTATTCAAATCTCTTATTGCAAAAAATAGCCTAAAAATTAATTATAAACCCACTGGATGTACAATATGTTGAATCATTTCCATAATATTTATAAATATTTTATCGTAATATGAACTTGAAGGATTTTGAGCAGAATGAATTGGGTTTGAAATTTTCACTAGCATAATTGTGTCAAAAAATTTCAAAGTTTAAGTTTTATCACATTTTTGTTTTACTAATGCTTTTTATAGCAATTTTTTGTATTCAATATTTTATACTGAATGTAAGGACTAATATGTAAAGTGTTATATAATTTTATTTTTTCCTACTTTCGCAATTTTGGTAAGATAATTTTTCATTATGAAATTAAAAATGTAGCGCACTAATTAATCTGACAAATTAACAAGGTTACTACTCACAATGGGAAAATAAAACTGATAATCGTTGGACGGATTATTGTTCCGAGGGCAGAGCTGGTTGTAGGCCTGGGCCAGATGGCAAAAGTAACTAATTTTCAAACTGCTCAAAGTAGTCTCCACAATAGTAATGCTAAAGCTAACATTTGACTTCACATCGCTCCCACCCTCTTGTTACACGTCTGGAGTAGGGTTAGGCGCAGGCCATATGGCCCAACTGCACTCTGCCTGGGCCTGATTGTCCCATGTAATTCTATACAATGAAAAATATGAAACTTAACCATTTACTACCTTTTGTGAGCACCATTAGTTCTTATTTTTCTCATTCACATTTAACATAGTAACTAATTAAACATGAAATAGGAGAGAGAATATATATAATACAAAGAGATACATGAGATCTACCTGTTGTCTTTATAGACTGTAGAATAACCTTTTTCTGCTTTTATCTTTTTCTCACTGTAATATAAAGAGACAAGGTTACTTTGATTCAGTTGAATTCAGAGCAAGTTTCAGCGCTTTTTTCAAACTATAAAAATATCCAAATGAAAATATAATAAGCTGATGCTTATATTTGTATATGAAATCACTGTAATATAAGCGGTTGTGTTACTTGAATATTTTTGTCAGTGTATTAATTAGTGTGCAGTGTTAAATAGAAATTGAAATAGAGAAATACGTGCATTATGGTCTTTCATATGTGAGAGCAAGTTTGGAATAATAATATAAAATCTAATTTTATTAAACATTATGATACCCAAGATAATTTGTATTCAAGATTTTTAAACTTTTATAAGAAATAATAATTTTTAAGTTATAGATAACATAAAGAAATGTAAATAAATTCTTTATAAGGTAAGAGACAAATTTAACTATTGTGCAGCTAGAGCTACATTTCTGTCTTTAGTTAAAAATAAAGCGTTAACACAACTTAATACCTTTACATCAAAATAATTCTATTTTCTCTTATGAAAATTCCTACATGCAGTGGGTTTATATTAGTTTTTACAATATTTCCAGGAAGTTATTAATGCTTTTGAAAGTTAAAAATATATGTATCTAGAATATAAGACTCACTAAAAAATCATTAACAATTTTGTCCTATGACTGTCACTAATGTATCCACACATGCAATCTAATATTTATAATTGTGAGATTATCTAAAATTTAGCTATTTTTCTTTAAAATATTTGATTGAAAACAAAAATTTATGATATGTATTAATATTGTTATAGAACTTCATTTCAATTGCTTTTCAGTTCTTAATGTATTTTATAGACATGGAAATTTTTATTAGAATCTGGGAAAATGATAAATATAGTTTACTTTTAGTCCCAAGAAAATCAGATTTTACAACAGTTAATATGATAATTATAATGACATTTATTAGTTGAGAACCTATATTTGCCTGGCGCCGGTGTTAGCGACTGCTAAAGGAGCGGCCTAAATTGTAAACATGAATAAAAAAACGAACTCCGTGCAGGGATCGAACCCGGGTCCACCCTGGAAAGCTACCTTATATGCAGGTACTGCTCTACCGTTTGAGCTAATGAAGATCTCATGGTCGAAAGGTTTAGAACTATCAAACATAATAATATTGAGATCTTTTATTAAAAATGAGCCAGTGTCTTTTAGCATTTATTTTAATGCCTTCAAATTGAAGGTGAAAATCATCTTCCATTGAATAAGAAAAAAATAATTTCATCCAAGTCAAGAACAGAATTCTGTGCGGTTCTATTTTGTTCTTTTCTATCAAAATAACCAGTACAAACAAACAGTTCTCCAAATTTTCCATATTACATTTTTATGCACTCTTTTCTTATGTTAAAATGGTTGTGGCTAAAGGAAATTAACCAACATACATTAAGAATGATTCCAAAAGAATGATTTCTGCAGTCTTACTGGTGTATCAATGTAAAGACAGATATCTGATAACAATATCGGAAGTACTAGTGTTTCTTCTGAGATAGATGCAGACTAAGTCTAATGAACCTATCAGTGTGCAGTAATAATAATAATAATGTGTAATATGTTAAAAGCAGGGTAGCTACAGCATCCATAATGTGATACAGAGATGTGCATGCTACTACTTGTATATAGATTTTCTGATTCTGATAACTGAGTTAAGAGTGCATGAATAAGGACTGATTGCAGCACTGACTGCAGAAAGGAATAGTTATTGAAAAGCTTGGAGAAATTGTAACAAATAGGTGAATAGTCAAAGGGATGGGAAGGTAGAGAATTCTTCTTCTTAGTCAGTTTGTACTTATGAGTGTTTATATTTTTGGGTTGCCTGGGAACATTAATAATAATTGCTTACATTTCTCAAATAAGGATCTTTAAAAAGAATGGATTTATATCAGGGGTAAAATGATCTTATAAATATTTAAATCCTAAATGCAATGAAAAAAAAAATTAATTTTGTCTTTCACTAGTTTAATAGTTCAGACCTTGCCTATACCATATTTCTCTTTATACATTTAGTTCCAAATGCAATATTTTAATTTTTTATGGTTTACATGCTTGTGATAAAATGTCTTTTGTTTTTAAGTTAAATTCTTTTATAGTATGCTATTTCTGTTTATATTCTTTTTACTTCATATTGCATATTTTCATTTGAATCATAATGCTTTAGTTTACAAAATAGGATATATAAGTAGATGCCATTATGTGTAATAATTGTTGGTTTATATACTTGCAATATATTCTCTTAAAACTGCCAAGATATAGAATTAAGTCAGAAATATGAGCATCTATAATAATATTTAAAAAATTTTTTAATCACGATTCCATACACCTTATTTTTGGGTGAATATATGTACAAAATTCTTCTGAGTATATTTAATATTTTGTGTATATATTTGTGATTATGCTCTGTTGTTGTTGAATAAAATGCCATTAAAGAAATCATTTTACTAAAACACAAAATTAAAAAATTTTAATTTTGGGTAAGGGGTTCTATTTACGATCTATCTATACTGCCCACCTGAGCCCTCTCTTTCCGTTCATCGTACGAAACTACGGCTTCAAAGTATTATGGTTATTTCCCTGTACTTCATTTTTCCAAAACACAAAATTTTCTTTACAATCTAACTACACTGCTCAACTGGACCCTCATTTTATGTCCATCGGACGAAAATACGGCTTTGAAGTAATTTGGTTCATTGCCTTAACTTCATTGAAGAAATCACTTTTCAAAAACACACATTCTTTTATGAGGTGGGGGTTCTATTTATGAAGTAATTATACTGCTGAAGTGAACCCCCACTTTCCGTCATTCGTACAAAACTATGACTTTGAAGTGTTTCGGTTACTTCCGTTTACTTCCTTTAGAAATCGTTTTTTCCAAAACATGAAATTAGGTTTTGAATTAAGATACCCCTAAAATATACTAACTTAAAGAATGCAAAAAAAATCCGGTTGTTTAGCAGCTGAAAAATAATAATGTGGGGTCTGCATTCGTACTCACACCTATTAGTGACCCAATGAGTCACAGGATTGTCTATATACATATATATATATATGATTTTTGGGAAATGACAATG
>VCCN01002572.1:1324913-1336131 GCA_006491835.1 Architeuthis dux
AAAGACACATTTCTTATATTGGTATAGATATGATGTGGTATGTGTCCCCCCAATATAACTGGTTTGTTATAGTGCGGTTTGAAATATATATTGTACAAATCAAAGACACATTTTTATATTGGTTCAGATGTCCCCCGATATAATGTGGTCTGTTATAGCACAATCCATGTCCTCTTTGATAGCATGGTTATAAAAATCCTTATATAATTAATTCAATATAAAAGAAGTGACTTGACATCAAGCTTAATGGCCAGCGAAGATGGCCTTTAAGCGAGTCATTATTAATAATTTTTTTGCTTCTATTTACTTTCATCTCAATTTTTGTTGCTTTTTATCGCAACTAAACTCGGCAGTGAATGAATAAATTAATCGCGCTGTTAATTTATTCACTCACTGCTGAAGGGAAATCGGCCTGAGTTCATCTGACAAAATGAATAAATAAATAGATGAGAAATTCTTTTTTAAATATTAAATATTCTTGTTTGACAAGACTGAAAAATGTTGGTTATATAAATGGCCTCTATTCTGATATCAGTGAATCAAGACCTGTTTTTTAACTTAAAATTTATAGGTTTAATAATTTTGAAATGTATGCTAAGAGTAAAAATCCCAGAGTTCATTTATTGCATTCATATAGCCTCCTCAATACTTATATCAATTGTTTCCGTGGTTCTAAAGCAGATCCTATCCCATCATTCTCTTCCTTCCTTTTCCTGTTGTTTTTGTTCTTGTTTTATAATGAGTCATTTCTCTGGTAGTACAAGATAGAGTTTTGTATTGCTCTGTTGTTTGTAACAGTTAACGATGAAAGCAATCTATATTTTTAATTACAATTTCCAATTCCAAGTCCTTTTCATTTGAGATACAAAATTTGATGAAATGTTCTTGTGTTTTCTTTTGTTAACCTTAGAGTTTTTAGATCAACAATCTTTTATTTTGAAGACCTCATTTGACAAATTCCAACTAAGTATGTTGCAATAATGGATTTTTGCTTTTTATTTTTCTGTCATGTATTTTTAATTCTTTTTTATAGATATTAAGTTTGCATTTAATTTTGGACAGATGATTTTTCTGGGGTAATTAAAATTATACTTTAAAAATCTGGTGAATAAATAGAGAGTAATTTATGAAAAATAATTATTTTATCAAATAGAAAAATTCAGGAAGATCCCAAATTCATTTAAGTTTAAAATATATAAGAAGAATAGATAGTTTTTTTTAAACATTGAGTACATTTCAAGGAGATCAGTTTTAAAAAAAATGAAGTTGATGAAGTTTTTTAAATTTTAATTATTTTTAGCATTTTCAATTCATTATGAAGTTCAAATACAACTTTGTAATTATGCTTGTAAACTTGTATGACTAAAATGCAGAACTGTAAAATAATACTAATAATGATCCATTCAAATACAAGATGTTTTGGCAGTATATATAATTCTGAGAGGAATCATTTTCATACCAAGAGTTGTTCAGACAACTGAACTCATTCTTTGTGTTGCTTTCTTTTGTTACTCAGTATTTTGGCCAATCCAGGTGTACAATCCATAGAGAAAGAGAAGGGTCTTATTTCTAAAGAAAATAAGTTGGTGAACTGAAAAGAAATGGTGGCTATTATACTGACTGGTTTGGCTCCTCCCCAGCAATTCAAGCCACACATATAATACACTTCTTTGCAATCCATATAACACAGGTGATTCCATGTTATACATAGGCATGTTGTCCATTTCCCTTCCTGGTGAGCAAAGAAAATCACACTGCACTGAAATCTACACTGGCTAGACCTACGCATTTACCCAACAGAATAATGTATGCTGTTTCCTTCAATTTTCTCACTTCAGCTATGTTTCCTATCTATTATTTGGACTTCATCCCAGAAAGGGTAATGTGAGCTCTTCTCTCTCCAGATATAGTCTGCCATACCAAACTTTTCTACCCCCTATTTGGATATGGCTTTTTTATGTTCTTCAAGTTTGACTTTAACAAGACATCTGGTTTCTACCTTTTCCATATTTGACAGACTATATCTGGAGAGAGAAAAGCTCACATTACTCTCCTTGAAGTTCTCTTGAAAAACCTAAGGTATTTTTTATCAACATGTGATACAGTTCAGATTTGATTTATCCATGATAATACTGTGTGCAATACAAAATGTAAGTCATGTAATGTGAATGATATACTGGTTTATGGCTTCAGTCAACTTCCATTTAAATTAAAAAGAATAGTTTCATTCTATTTATTGATTTTCTTATGTTTATTTAAGCGATTAAGATTTTATTTGTCCTTTTAAGTAATCTTCCTTAGGATAAGAAATCAAAAAAGAATTCTTACAAAAATGGTAAATAAGATTTGATTTTATATTTGGCCATTCTTTTCATGGTTTTGTCTGGTATGTTGTCTGGAAATGTCCAATCTTCCATATTATTCTTTTTGTTTCAATCTTTTCAAATAGAAAGATCAAACGAAAAACATCAAAATAAAAACAATTTATTCTATTGACATTTCATTTTTTATTGAATGACATTGTTTGCTTTCATTGTGATTTTGATTTGCAATTTAATCTTTGACTTTTCTCATTTGACCGATTCTTCTTGAATTCTCTTTGAAAACTTAATATTTCCTTCTCCTCTTTTTTGTATACCGAAATAATAGTTTAGTGGTTGAAACACTGAATTAAATGTCACAACAGTGACCAAGAATTTTGTGAAGTCATAACCCTCTGGAAATATCAAGTTGCAATCAGGCTTTTTGGTTGTTGAAATAAACACATTTATTCATGCCATACCACTTGTCATTATCCAGGAGCATCCATTATGAAGCTGTGGTTAACGAGCTATCCGTTACAAGTGACATCGAGTTTCCTTAATACTCATGGAAATTTCAAGAGCTCTAATGTAGTTTTTTTTCTCATCTAAACGAAGTAACTGTTGTGTATTAACCTAATCTGTAGAATGGAATCGTCCATCCTAGTGGGTTATAAGCAATAGCTGGCTTGGGGCTGGGCGTCAGTTAGCCTAGCAGGATTCTTCTCGCATGTACTTAATGTAAATAAAAATACTTTAGTGAACACAAGTTGTCATGTCTTCATTTGACGGTTCTACCACGTCAACCAGAATATAACAATGACAAATAGTTTTATTTCTGTACTCTGTATTTGTTGGAAAGATGGAACTTTAAAACCATGAAGTGAATACAGATGATTTCTTCTTTTAGCTTCAAAGCATTAGGATCAAAAATGTATAAAATAGTAAATAGATAACTGATCTGTAGTTTTAAATTTAATTTATTTTAGTAATATAATTTTTTAAAATCCCATTTAAAATGCACAGCTAATGACAGAAAGAGTCAATATATGATGTTTACCATATTGCAAGAAGATTATTTGAATATTTTAAAAGAGGCTTTCTGTTTGTAAAAGGACTGATTTAGCAGAGAAATAGTTTAATTATCATATTGAGAAAGTATTTTTATGGTTTTGTAACAATTTTGATTTTTATATTAGAAAACAGTAATAATCTAAATAAAAATTATCATGTTTTCTTATGAAAATAGATGAATTATTTTACAGGGTTACAAAGAATTAACTTACCTGAAAAGATGAGTTATGGTTATTTTCTATAGTTTAGAGAGGGGTCATTAACATTTAGGTAGTTCTTCAGAAGATTGAACTTCTTCTTGTTGTTTGTTTGTGTTAACACAACATTTCAACCAATCCATTCTTCAGCCTTCCTCAGGTGTAATATCCAAATGTGATGGGGTAAACAGAAGTTTTTAATTTAATTCAAAGGAGGAAACCCTTATAATGTAGGATTTGGGCGTTTCTTTATCCTTGTCTTGTCAGGTTTGGGCCTGTTGAACAGCAGAAGCCACATTAGGTTGAACTCTACATTTGTCTGACTAACACATTCAGTCAACATGTTGATATGAGCTGCCTCTTTGATTTTTTTCTGTCTCCAACAGCGTTTTCTGCCAATAATCTGGACTTCCTACCAGAGAGGAAAGTGGTCGCCTTTCTCTCTCCAGACATGGTCAGCCATTCCATACTCCTCCATCTCGCCCCTGATCATGGCTTTTCTGTGTTCTTCAAATTTGACTTTGTAGATCTTTCCACATTTACAGGGGATGAGGCAAATACAGAAAGAAATTTAAAATTTCTGTTTACCCCATCACATTCGGATATTAAAACTGAAGAAGGTCAAAGAATGGCTTAGCAGAAATGTTGTGTTAACACAAATAACAAGAAAGAGTTCAATTGTCCGAAGAACTATTTGAAAGATGAGTTATATTCAAAACTTAGTGAAAATCTTTTTTCCTGACTTTGTTTTTTGAAGAATTTCAAGTGAAAAAAAAAAGATTTAAATGTACATTATCAAGTTCCTATTGAACTATCTTTCACATACAGTTTTAGTGTTTGACATCTTCACTAAGAAGATACACACAAATGCAAAAAAGTAGCTTTGGGTATTTGTTCACATTATAGAAGATAGTATAGATATATAGATAGTACACGGATAAGCTCTCATATTATAACAAATTGTGCACTTTATGAAAAAGCATGAAATTTCTAATATAGTTTGTTCATACCATAAGATTTTATTTCAGATGTGGAAGGAAGTCAGATTTGACCTCTGAGGACAATAAGAGGTCAAATCCAAGATGGCTGTCAGTCAACTGGGTCTAATATTCAAATGTGTTTAACTTTGGAACTAAACAGTGTAGAAAAATATTTAAGGTGTCATTTCCAACTAAATTGGGGATGCCCATTCATTTGGTGATACTTTTGAACCCAAGGACATGCATTTAGATCGAGGTCAAGGTAAAAAAGGTTGCGTCATAGACTGTTCATAACAGCAGCTGTAGACAACATTGACCACAATCAAAATTCCTTCCATGGAACCGAAATCTTGCTTATGCACTATCTGTCACACACACATGGCAGAACTGATCAGGGTGTACTAGTGATTAGTCAGGGTGGCTGTTCCACTAAGTCAGTGACACCTCTGACATTAGTCTGGAAATCAAGAACTGGAAGGACTCCCTTCAATGCGATGAAAACAAAACTGAATTATTTGTTTTCCTGTCAGACACTGCTGGTCATCTTCCTCTGGCAGAGGGCGAGGAACTGTATGCAACAGATGGATATGGAGTCCTCTTCTCTCCTGCTGAGTCATACTTGGCATGTTCAAAATGAGGTGGCCGAAACTCATGTACTTCTGCTTGTAGCAGATGATATGTGAAAGAGTGTAAGAGGGTGACCATACGTACCGTTGATACTGATGTGGTGGTACTGGCTGTGGCTTCATTCAGTAAGATAGCTGCTAATGAGCTGTGGGTTGCCTTTAGTGTCGGTCAAGTTTTGGTTACATAACTGTTCACAAAATGGTTGCCACAATGAATCCAACACTGTGTCTTAATCTCCTAGGCCTCTACCCTTTCACTGGGTGTGACACTGTATCTGCATTCACTGGAAATCAGATCAAAAGTGTGCCTGTGGCTGATGCAACAATTCTCGATGGTGCAGTTGTGATTCAAATGCTAAATCAAGAACATTTATTGAAAAAAATATTTTTGTGCTGAAAACTTATATTTAGTTTGCAGTTATTAGCTACAGTTTCCTCATCTTTGAATGATGATGAATCAATCAATGCCAAAACATCAGTCGCCAAATGGGATTATGCCAAAATAGGTTTGATGCCAGAATGCTCATGCCAGAATGCCCATGCCAAATCGGCCTCGCCAAATAGTACCAAACCCCTGTGGGTTGCCATTTGTGTCGGGTCAAGCTTTCAGTAGATAGCTGTTCACGAAATGGTTGCCACAATGAATACAACAGTGTCTGACTCCCCTAGTCCTCTACGCTTTCACCGCATGTGACATTGTATCTCCATTCACTGGCAGAGGAAAGAAGACTGTCTGGGAAACTTGGTAGTCTTTCCCAGAGGTGGATGATGCTTTCAATGAACTCCTATGCTTGCCAAGAGAAGTCAGTGAAGGATCAATGTTACTGCTAGAGCAAATTGTGATGCTGATGTATGACCAAACCAGTGAGAGAATGGAAGTGAATGATGCCAGGAAACACCTCTTCACACAGTCTAGAACCCTAGAGAACATTCCTCCAACCCAGGCAGCACTCAATCAGCACATCAGGCTCACTTGCTACCAGGCCAACTATTGGAATACAGCATTGGTCCTGGATCCAGAAATGCCAAGAGCCATCTGACTGCAGCTGGACAAGGAATAACTGGGTGGCAGCCACTTTGGACCACTCTGTCTGAAGCATCAAAATCATGCCATAAATTGATCCACTGTCACTGTAAGAAAGGGTACATTGGATGGTGCAAGTGTGCCAAAGCTGCACTTAATTGCACTGCACTGTGCTTCTGTGCTGGAGATCATTACCATTATCATCATTAATATATTATCAAAATAAACTAGCACCATGGTTCTATTCTGTTCATTTTTTGTATTATTATCCCTATTGTGTCAAAATGGACACTGGATTGGACCTAAGTAATACAGTGAAACTTTGCTTCCAAGCTAAAATAAATGTATCAGTAAAAGAATGTCTTTTTAACTTTTTTTGTTCTGGTTATCACAAAGGTATCACCAAATGAATGGGCAACCCCAACCAAGTTGGAAATGACACCTTAAATGTTTTTTCTACACTGTCTGGTTCCAACATTAAGCACATTTGAACATTAGTCCTGCTGGACTTGGTGGTCATCTATGATTTGACCGCTCACAGTCAAATCTGACTTCCTACCACATCTGAAAATAGATCTTATGGTATGTTAGAAATTTCATGCTTTTTTCATAAAGTGCACAATTTATTTTGGTTATCCACTGTACTATTAGGACTGTCCAAGGTTTTGTGAAAGACTCATGCACTGTTTTGCTTTCTATAGATGTAATTATCTCTATATTAATGCACTTGTTCATACTAATCTTTCTACTTATGAACAGACAATGTGTGTAACATTTCCTTCTCTCCAATACAACCTGACACTCTTGTAATATGTTACCTTATAATCATGAATCTATTAATGGCGTGTACCTATATTTCTACAATATGCATAATGATTTTAATATTGCTATTTGACAAATTTCTCTATAGAAAAAGTTAGGTCTCACTAGATTTCACCATTCTATTGTCTGTTCTAACCCTGATTCTATTAGAATTAAAAACACTCTGTGTATATCAGTTAATCACAAATGTCATTTGATAATAAATGCAAGGCAAAAGAAGAGGGCTTTTTATATTAATCTGGGATAAGATCAATTTTTCTGATTCACTTATATCAGTATTTTCTGATAATAAAGAAATGGAGGAATGCTAATTAATTTTTTACAATATGGCAACTTTTAAACAGTGACTTCCATTAGGTTTTCCCTTTCCTACTTATAATAGTTGTACTGCCTTGGTTAAAACTGGTTTTCAGGTTTATAGTTAACTATTACTATTTTGTCAGAGTCTGTCTGTCTGTCTTCATTTCTTTTATTTTTTCAGTTTTTTTTCTTATCAGTCATTTTTGTTTCCCTTTTCATAATTTGCTTCCTTTTTTTCTTTATATTTTAAGTGTTAAGAGGAAGGAAGGAAGGAAGGAAAAGAGAAAAAGATGAAAAGAAAGGAAAGAATAAAAGACATGAAAAAGAAGGTAGAAAGGATTAAAGGAAAGCAAAAGAAAAGTGAACAGAAAGAAAGAAAGAAAAGCAAAGATATATAAATAGAAACATGAACAAACAATAGAAAATAGAGAAGAAAAACTGCAAAGGAACTTGCTACCCAATTTAGTTGATACTTTTCCCCCTGCAACTTAATTAATATTCAGCAGAGCATAAATTTCCAAACCTTGCTCGCTTTGGTTGGAGCAAGAAGCTAAGAGCATTTGACTTCCGGCAGCCATTCAGAAGAAATGGGGTGGAAATAAACAGATTGATTGAAAAAATAATGTTTCACTATCAAAGTTCACTCCTATTATATTTTCTTACTTTTGCTTATATTTTCCTTCCTATTTCATTTTTTTTATTTTTCCTCAGAGAAGAGAAATTTTCTTTTTAAAAAGCTAAATAATTTTCCCATGATCCACCTGTGAAGTGAAAAGAGGATTCAGATGTATTATTTATTGTAATTTCCTGAATATTATACACATTGATTATAATATACACCTCTAGCTTCTTGATTACAAAGTCTTTCATTATGACCTGCAACATTGTTTTCAAGTGTAAAATGCAGCTTTATGCTATTAACACCTATTAACATATCTTTGTATTACATGAAAAAGATGTGAAAAATTTGGGAAATTAAAATATTTTGTGGAAACATTGTATTAGTTTTCTATTTTTAGATATGATTTAAATGTATTTGTATTCTGTGATAGTCATTAGGTAGAAATTTGAATTTGGGAACAAATTAAATTGTGCTTATAACTGTATTTTGTAAACATTCAATCAATTTACTTTTTCTATGAAAAAAGAATATAAAACATTTTTGTACAGTAAGCATATTCACTTGCATTATTAATTATATTAAAATATTTTTAGTCAACCAATTGGTTACAAACTAAAAATAACTACTCTGCCAATATGCCCAAATATTGATAAATAAACAAATTCTGAAGTGTGGAATCTGACTAGTGTCTAATTGACCAGAGATCATATTAAGAATTTTGAAGATTTTATAAAGATTTGAATGATTGCTAGAGAAAGTAGTGTTTTGATATTAAAGTTAATTCCTTGTTGGTGAATGTATGCTCGGATGCATTATGAAGCTGACACCAAAAAATAAAATGTCTCATAATCATTGTATAACACCAGTAAATGCATTTCACATTTTCATACCATTTGAGTACTGAACATTTTATGAGAAACAGATTCAATAACAAATTGAGTTTCTTTTTAGCTAGAAGATTGATTGAAAGGCCAAAATGAAAAACTTCTCCCCACCCCCACGCAAGGTAAAATAGTATCATATTGCATAGTTTTCAATATTAGTTCATATGAGGAATGCTGATATACATATAAATTATCTATAGAAACTACAACTTGTTTGGATACTATTCAATGATCCTTTTAACCTTTCATTCTCATTGTTTTTTTATCACAATGCTTTCATTGAAACATTGCCATAAAAACAACAAAAATGCGGTTACTAGTTCAAAAGAATCATAGAATAGTTATAATACCTCATCTTAGAAATTCACAGAAACTTGTTTGGGGTGGGAGATAAGCATATAATCTCTTGGCTTGTGCATTCCACATATAGGTAGGTTTATACAACCTAACAATCAAAGGATGCATACTTGAATTTATATCTTTAATAATTTAATGTGCTATGTAAGCACTAATTTATCGCATCAGTTAGCTATGGAAGGAGGGGAAACCAAAGAACTCGCTTCCTTTAGGTTTGTTTCATGTCTATAAGCTCTAGGATACCACTTTTCAAATAGCTAATTTTGTCCTGGTTTTATCAAAGTTTTGAAACTGAGTTTATCATTTTATAAAACCATTGGTCTAACCATTAAATCATATCAACTAATTTTTAACCATTTTTAACCATTAAATCATATCAACTAATTTTTGCTATTTAAAATATTCTATAGTGAATAAATTACTTCATCAAACAATATGTAAATCAATATTTTACACTGCAAAATATCATATTACAGTATTTGATATTTCATCCTAATTGTTATTATCTTGTTATACAAACACTATTATTGCATATTATTTCATATTATACACTCATATTTGTGTATTAAGTAAAAAATCTTTTTATGTCGACACTAGACTGTATTTTCATCTTTGGGGATTTGTTATCATTCTCATTGGCAATGCTTTCCTGTTCAGCTGCCACACAGTGTAACTTATAAATGATGCTCAAAGATGATCAGATATTAAGCCATCTAGAATACACTGATTGAAGAAAATAGCAGAGAATAGGATATTAATCTGGAGATAGTAAGCAATAATAGTAGGTCTCATCTTAGAAATGCATACAAAAACTAAACAAAGCACTTGAATGTACAAGTAATTGCAAAGCTTAAAATGGCATTGTATCAAATGATTGGATTCATGTAATTGGGTTCCTGTTGCAAAGAGCAACAAAGATTTTGATATTGATCTGAAAGTAGCAATGAATAGCCATGAAACACAAACAGTACACTTGAATGTAAAAGCAATTCCAAGGCCCAAAAGAAGACATTGTTTTGGGCATTGAACCATGAGCTTTGAGACACAGCTTGTTAAATGATGGCCCGTCAATATTTTCACTCATATATGTCCCATTTATAGTCAATGGATCATGTTGATTAAATACTGAAAGTCAATACTACATGGATATGAATGACAAAAATAGACACTAGAGGAAATCATTCATACAAAATCTCACTTATGTAAACATTCCTAAATAAATAAATGCATATCACTTAAGGTTCACATAGATTTATACAAAGGAATCTATTTGCATACTTACAAATACATCTCTTACATATATGAATATTAATAAACTCATGCATATACTTAGTTATGCACTCATATAAATATGTACATATTTATACATACACATAATAAATGTACACATACTTCACCATAAACATTCTCAATCATATTCTTCCATTTTGTACATGTATATATATGAAGACATAGAGCAAGATATGTGAATATAAACCAATAATGAAAGTGTGGATATATGCTAATCTAAGCATACCCTCATATTTATCTGTCTATCTATCTATCTCTCTATCTATATATGGTAGAAGTAATTTGACAATGTGAAAATGAAAGATTAAGAAAAGCGTGTTACATCTCAAACATATTTATTATCGGTAAAGTAAGCCTTGATGCATTTTGCCAAGTTTCATTCAGCATCTTCAGAAGCTCTTTTGCATTTTGATGAAATGCATTAAGGCTTATGTTTATGTAACACGCTTATCTCAATCTTTCATTTCCACATTGTCAAATTACTTCTACCATTCTGTCTGATTACCTTACATCCACACAACAAACATATACACTGTGCGTTTCTTTATTCACATTTATGATTTTGGCTGCTCGTTTGGCAGTTGCTCACACCAGCACCGGGCAAATATAGGCTCTCAACTAATAAATGTCATTATAATTATCATATTCTGTCAGATATAAAATTATCCATCATTTGATTTCATATATATATAAGACGACGAAAACAGAGCTGTATGTGGATTTGACAATATATATAACTAGA
>VCCN01002572.1:1344408-1357112 GCA_006491835.1 Architeuthis dux
TAAAAAATAGCAACTCTTTTTTTGAGTTTTGATGTATCTTTGATGTTTTATGCACCTGGGCTGTCTGCGTGTACATTCTGAAATATATAAACAATAGACCAATATTGTTTGTTTTTTTTGTTTTGTTTTTACTTCTATAATTTTATAGATTAATTTCTTTTATTTGTCTCATTTTTCTGAACCGATTTCTGTACTCACTTTGTTTTCATCAATCTTTTTTTCTTTGTCAATGTTTTATTTTTATTTTTCCTTTTCTCACCTTTTTTTTGCTTTATTTTTCACATTCTTTTCTTTTTTGCTGAAATTATTTGCTCTCCTTTTTTCCTTCAATCTTTCTTTTCTCTTCCCTTTCTTCTCTGTTTCTTCTCTTTTATCTATCTTTTTGAAAGTTTTTTTCACTCTGTTGTCATCTTACCTATTTTGCCTCTTTAACTTTTCATTTCACTTATCATGCTTGAGATTTTTACACTAGTTGGAGATTACTGTAAATCTTATAAAGATTGAAATTGCATTAATAGTCACACCATCTAAAAGCTTCATCCAAATCTTAGCTATTATGGCACTTTAACCTGAAATAATTCACCAAAAATGCTTCACAAAGAAACCACCATGCTTACACCATATAAAATACATTTTATAATTATATGAATGATTCAACAAGTATAACAACTTGAATATATATACATATATATACAAGTTCTACATAGATTGTTCTAAATCATCCATTTTATTAATGTAGTTATGAAAAGAAGTGAAACAGGTCTGGTTAGTCACTCAAAATAAACCGTCATGTGACCAACATCTTTTGGCAGCATGTTGTGTTGGGGTGATCAATTAAAAAATTGGAAAAAGGGGTGATCAATGAATAAATTACTTCTCTTGCCTTTTTTCGGTGGTGATCACTAAAAAAGTCTGAATTTTGAAAAAAAACAAGCGTTAATGCTGCCAGACACAAACTAAGTGACCAATTTAGCATAAACTTACATTGTAAATTGAACCCCTCCCCCCCAAAAAAAAACATATTCTTTGGGGGAATTTAAAAAAAAAACGTTTTCTATACATAATAAATTTTCAGCCATCTAGCTCCATTGGTGTAGTCTGTAAAAAGTGGTTATGATAAAAAGTCATTTTGTTATAGGTTGTTTTGATGAAATGTCATTTTTGGTAAAAAGACGTTTTTTGATAAAAATTGTTTCAATGAAATGTTTCGATGAAATATTGTTCTTTAAAAAGTCGTTTGATAAAAAGTTGTAGTACCTGTCTTGACTGTTAGCTAGTGCTCAATGTCTAAGAGATTTATTTGATTTAATGTCTATTTGAACTTTAAGAACCTTCTGACCGTTAACTAGTGCTAGATGTCTAAGAGATTCATTGTCTGTTCAAACTCTCTCCCATCTTACCTACCCTTTTGCCTGCTGATTGCTATAAAAGGTAATACTGTAATGAATGTTTTTTGACAGCAAATCAAATAGTTAAGCATACTTGTCAGAACAGTTGCATCCTATCAAGAGAAAGATGAAATTCTCCAATTATCCTTTATGTCTAACTATATAACTGACCATTCATTTTGTCTTATCATTCTTATCAGCTTTGGTGAGTTGGACTAGAGTCTACTTCAAAGATTGAAGCTGGAATTCTAATTGTAGCTGACCAGCTATTTATGGATGCCCATAGCTGAATGAATAGTTTATGCTTTCTGCTACATTTCTTTGTTGCTAAAACTAGAAACTATAATAACAAATTGAAAAATAAGTAAACTTAGATAGATTGTTCTTAAATCATTTATTCATTATTCATTCCCAAGCAGTGAGAATCATGTTAGACTTCAAAGTTGCAGGCAGCCATTCTGTCCTGATTCTCCCTCAAAGGGTCGGTAGAACACTATAGCCAGCTCAGGCATCTATCAACTACAGAATGTTCACGTCCTGTGGTTTAATCACAAGTCAACTTTACTGTCGGAACATTCCTGCAAAGGGGCAGCAGACCCCCATAGCATCTGTCAGGAGAAGGACACTTCTGTCAAACCTATGACCTATGACCTATGAGCTCTACTCCTATTTGTGTCATCCTGGTGGTCCATAGGATTCAAACCCTTGGTTTAAAGTGTGAGGTCGGTCCTGGGCAAGTCACACTTCACCTTAAATCTTCACTGCTTAGGCTGGAGGGTTACTTCACACACACAGGCCCTGCCATCTATGGTCCTACTGCTGTGGAAAACCCTTCACAAATCTTTGTTTGTGAAACCAAGCCATTCATTCATTCATATATGTATCCTCTGGTTTGTAAATGTTAATAAGTGACTTGTCTTTACCAAAAATACTGAAATCTTTTTCTGTTTGGATATTTTCTTTTATCAAGTGAATTTTTACCATTTGTCTTTGTCATCAATTCAGTGGAAATGCAAAATCCCTCCTAGATAAAACCACACTCCAAAATCAATGATTTTTTTATATCATCCACAGTTGAAAAATTTTATTTAGCAGGTTCTCATAAGCTGAAAGAACATCAATTTGCATTCATCTTAGATAGCATAAATAACTGTATCAGATCAGCCTTCATGCTACCATAAACATAAAAACAATGGCTAAAAAATAAATCTGTACTCACTGAAAAGAGTAAACAAAAAATGAAAAGCTAAAAAGATTCATATTTCAAAAAAATGGTGTAACTCAAGAAGAGTGGGAGACAAAACCCCCCAAAAAGTAAGAGAAAATTTGAAATAAATATACTTGTCCTTATATTTGCTTAAAAACACAAATGCAAGAGAGAGAGAGAGAGAGAGAGAGAGTACAAGAGAAAGAAAATGAAAAGCAAACAAGAAAGGCAGGAGGGAAGGAAGGAAGATATGCACAAGTAAAAGAAAGATTGAGTGAAGGAAGAAGATAAAGCTAAAACCATTGAGACAAAACTCAGAAACCTGATGAAAGAAAGAGACAGGGAATAGATTGAAAGAAGAGAGAGAATAGATTGAAAGAAAGAAAGAAGGCTGATGAAAGAAAGAGACAGGGAATAGATTGAAAGAAGAGAGAGAATAGATTGAAAGAAAGAATGTTGATGTAAAAAAAGAGAGAAAGGCAAGAATGTAAATGACTCCCAAAAGCCAAATATAATGAAGCAACACCAACTTGCAGATGCAGGCATTAAGTGGTGTTAGCCGGAACAAATTGAACAACTGAATTGCCTGCCTAAAATAGTAGGAAGCATCATCAAAAATGACATTTCATTGCTGGGGCTCTACTGATTCCTTATACTGATTGCATAAATTGTGGGTGACTACTCAGTGACACATTAAGCATTTCCTAAGGATCATGTTGGAATCAGACGAATGAGCACTAAAGACATCTATTCAGTGTGTTTTTCTCCCATTAACCAGCAACTTAATAATGCAAATTAGCTTAATCACAATTTGCAAAGCAGACACAGAATATATAATACAAGTAGAACCAATGAAATATTCCATTAATTACTACAACTACTGCTATTGTCTAGAATAGCCACAACTGTTTTTGTCTGAAGTTCTGAGACAAAGTATTGTTACAATTACATATTGATTCATTGTGACAAGTATCTTCATCTTTGTTGTTTATGTCACAACATTTTGGCCCCCTTTACTGTGGATCAAATATAAGAATTCCAATTGACATTCCTGCAAGGTTATTAAATGTGACAGATATCTGAGGAAGGCTAACTGAAAACATTGTGATGAAAAAACAAAGATTGGGAAACTGGTCTGAATGAATCAATGTATGATAACAATAGCTGTGTTTCTTGCTAAATGCAAATCTATTCCGCTTCAATTCTCACAGAGAAAGTTTGTTATCATAAACTGAGTTAAGAGTCGGAATGTCAGATTTCAAAACCAGGACAAAATTGTTTTCAATTCAAATTGGCCAGCTTTATGTTTCTAATAACCACAACATTTAAGTCACACATAAATGTCTACTCCCACTTTTAAAGTTCTCTTTGTTTTGTTGGCAATTATTGTGTTTAGTCTCCCCACCCTTAATCTTTCTCTCCGAGACTTTTATGAGCACATTATAGCACCAGAACAACATATAGAGTGGATACTGACGTTCATTGCTCAAAATGCTCTGATAAGAAAATGCTGACTTCATCTATTTGCAGTAAAACCAGAGGACACAGCCATAAACTAGAAATTCAGACCTCCACTGGTGTTAGAAAAAAATTCCTCTCTGCTAGAGTAACAAACACATGGAACAGCCTAAGTGAAAAGACAGTCACATCCGAGAATATCAATACTTTTTTAAATAATCTTTATTCTGATATCGGACATACCAAACTTAACTACCATTTTTCTTATTAGTTTAAACCCAGCCCAACTACACTGAAGCTGGCTTAATGACATAATTAAATGCTGTCAAAAGCCTATTTCAAGTATATTCAAGTATATAAATGTACTCTCCATCATCCTTATTCAGTCTTCAAATCTTTGGCCTACATTAATATTGTACGATGCATATGCTTGCCTTATTCACATTTCAACTAACCTATCCCTTTCCAGATAGATGCAGTTGTGCAAATTGCATGTACACAAATAGAAAATTGATGATATTTTCTTTTATGAGCTGAGAGCTGCCATATAAGAAGTTTCAATTGTTTTATGAATATTATATTTTTTTATGAATCCCTTTGGTAAATTTCCACCACCTCCAAAACAGACTATAAAGTACTTATCTCTTTATTATTTATTATTAGAAAATAAAGCATCCAAAAATACATATTCATATGATAAGAAATGTTATATGAATATGTATTTTCAAAGAGAGTGAGAAGAAGAATCATCATCCTCAGGTCATTCTGTAATCTGATCACAGGAAACACCTATATGTTTTATGAGCTAATTTACCCATTTGTTTATTTCCCTTGTAGATGCATAAAATAAGAAAATGTGAATGATAATTTAATCTAGAGGCATTGCAATTAAAACATTTAAAAGATTTGTTCAGGAAATGGGTTTTTATACACAGTCATAAAGTACACTTGTTTTGCTTACAATCTTAATGCTTTTATATACATAATTATGAAATCAAATAATAGATAATTTTATATCTAACAGAATATGATAATTATAAAAACATTTAATTAATTGGGAAAATTATCATATTCTGTCAGATATAAAATTATCCATTATTTGATTTATACTGTCGGCATAGGGGACCATACATAATTATGGAAAATATTATAATGGAAAAAGCCTAGGTAGTCAAAATTTCCAAAGGCTAAAGACAAGTGCAGTTTTTATCACCACTTTCTTGCAAAGAATTGGGTCATGTTTTTGGAGGGAATGTGCTGAAAGTGAGAAACTATCAATAATTACAAACAAAGATTTACAAAAAAAATGTGTTTGGAGAGTTGGAGGAAAACAGGTTCCCCATTCTACTTCCCTGTTTATGTCTAGTAAAAATAATAATTTTTTTTATCACAATTTACTCTGCCCATTAGGGTGGTTATCTAGTCTAGTAGTAATAATTCACTAATTCTGTCAAATCACGCACAAATAATTCACTAATTCTGTCAAATCAAACACACAAATGTGAACATAAAAAATGTTGCACTCTATTTCTTCAGCTTTCTTTTAACATTTTATATACTTTTTCTGCTTTGTTTGGGGAAAGGTTTTTGAACTGCTTTGGAATTTATTTTCTGTGCTTGGCTACCTTGATTTTTTTTATTAGATTTAATGCTGTGGGGTGTGAACTGATTTGTATGTATGAAAAGCAATATTCTCTTTTTATTTCCACTTTTTGCTTTCATCCTGTACGTCAACAAAGAAGTCCTTAGAATAAAAGGTAAAGTAATAAGAATTGTAATTGATCAGTAGGCCAAAAGAAAAAGCTCGAAAAGACTAACATATGATTTCCTATGTATTAAGTTTTAACAAAATTTCAGTGGAGAAAAAATAATTGTGCATTTTTATAGTTTTTAAGTTCTTATATTTGTATTTTATATTCTATTTACATTTTCACAATTTAAAAAATATTTTCATTTCTTATTTACCATTTATAATTATGAAGGTAAATCAATAAGTATATAACCTAATCATTGAGATTCTATTTTAAAAACATAATTAAGATTTTTTTAAAGTTTACTCAGAGGATGTTTATATAAGATTTTTTCTAATCTTTCTTCTGACT
This sequence comes from Architeuthis dux, assembly GCA_006491835.1. Lineage (NCBI taxonomy): Eukaryota > Metazoa > Mollusca > Cephalopoda > Oegopsida > Architeuthidae > Architeuthis > Architeuthis dux. The sequence goes on from VCCN01002572.1 coordinate 1,350,564, forward strand.
AATGACAAAGATTTTGATGATAAAATTATCTTTTATACAAGTTTTTTTTTGGGGGGTGTCAACTTCCTGGAGGAAATGTTTGGGCATCCCTATGCTACTGTTTTTAAAAACTGAAATTTTAAATGGAAATTTTATATTCAAATTATTTTAAATTTTAATTTTATTTAAGTTACAAATTTAAAAAGTTGTTTCGATAAAGTCGTTCCTATGAAATACCATTTTGATAAAAAGTTGTTACAACAAGGTTGTTTCAATAAAAAGATAAGTCGTTTTGATGAAATGTTGTTTTGATAAAAATCCTTTCAATGAAAAGTCGTTTCGATGAAATATCATTCAATGAAACTTGGTTTGATAAAAAATTTGTTTTACACAACATATATTTAATCTTCTTTCTTATCAATGCACTTAATTCAGTAGTGAATATTAATCACATAGATCGAATAATATACAGTGAAAATTTCAAATCAAAATTCAGTTAATAACTATGTATCAGGCTGCAGACTTGTTGATGCACCCTCATATAAAATTAAAGCAAGATAAGTTAATTAAATTCATTAACAAAGCATACATGAAATCTATCATATTACAAAATGTTCTTTCTGGGAGACTTGACAGCATTATTTGTATGTAACTCTAGTTCATGCATGTGTTCTATCCCAGAGTTTTCACTATTGTTTTTATTTAATTACATTTCCCGGTGGTAAATGTTATCTAAAGTTATAAGACAAAGTAATTTCATTTGTTCATAAATTATTTGAATTAGTATCCCTATCTTTGTTGTTACTATCATAATGTTTCAGCTAATATGTTCTTAAGCATTCCTCAGATTCAAGTTGTATCTGGTCGTCTTTTAATGTCACCCAGTACTCTTATATGCCTCTTCAACAGGAGTTCACAGACCTGACTGTCAAAATCTCATGTTTACAAGAGAATTCTTGGACTAAACTGGAAAAAAAATCTGACTATATATAACAAAAAATCAGGATGTATAATAATATCTTCTATGAAAGACCTTAATGGCCAAATATAGTTCTCCTGAAGACTGTTTTGATTCCACACTCCATTTTGACAAGATTATTTGGAATTAGAGTACAGCTTCATTTATCTTAACACAAGATGATCAGTCATATAGTTGTTGCTGTTAGTAAAATATGTATTATTAATATCTTATTACAATTCACCAAAAGTATGTGACAGCCTACCACAAAAACCACTCAACATAAACCCATGAAATCTTCTGTGGGTAAATCTGGAACCCATATGCAGGAGCAAATTAGTTTTTGAAAATCACACCCCAAAATATGTTTTTGAGGGGAGAGGGATTTACACTTTCTAAACTCATTCTAAAATGGTCACATTTTTTGTGGTCACTACTCGACTGCTGACGGAAATTTAGTATCGCTCTTAGGCAGAAGGTTGTTTACTATCTCTCCTCCCTCTCTAAGAACGTTGGCTCTTATAACCCGCTCTCTATCAAAGATTTTAAAATTACATAAACAGTCTTCATATTAGAAAAATACAACTTAAAAATTTTTTTAAATACTCATACACACTCACAAGCTAACATCTTCCACTGATATTAACAACACACACAAAAAACCTCAATATTCTCCAGTACACACACACACACACACACACATGTATAGGATACTAACAAATCATCAACACATTACACACCCCAGCCCACTCCATGGAATACATTGAGGTCACCAAACCACAGGACACCTCAGCTATAAAACAGATACTGAGGTCAACACATTAAGGCCACCTACAGAACCCAGCAATATACACGCACACAGACAGGGAAATTCTCCAGTAGAACTACCACCAAAATTCTCCATTTAGTTACAACCCTCGGTCAATACAGACATGAAAACTCATTCTCTCTAATTTTCCTTTTGAAAACGACCTAATAAGTCGAAACATGTTAAGGTATTAAATAAATTTCTTGCAAATTATTCTGAGTCTCCACAGCATCATTATGTCGGATAACCTTTATCCTTTTATACACCATACTGTTATATCTGCATCTGAAATATTCCAAATATTTTAATACACTGCACCAAAACAAATAAAAATTCCATGCTAAATTGTAAAATCATTTTTGCCATCTCCTCTTCCTGACTGTTCTTATCATTCCTCTAAAACAGTAGTATTCAAACTGTGTTCCACAGAAACTAAGGGTTCCATGCGACCTTTCCAGGTGTTCCATGAAACAAAGTGACATTTTCACAATATAATCATTAATTAATTGTTTATAATGTTCTAACATATTATGACACCTAACTAAATTCCAAATACTTATTTTTAACAGTTATGTTAAAATTAAAAACATCTTGGTTGTTTATGTGACACAGACGCTGTTCTGTCAGTAGTCGTTCATATGTCTATTTTTGATCAGTGAGCTTTGTTCTTGCTTTTCCATTCGAGTCTGTATTTTCTATTTGGGTTTATACACATTTGGATAATTCCATAAACAAGGCCAAAATCCAATAGTTACATACATATGTAAATATATATATATGTAGAAGGGAAGGTTATTTTTGAAAGGGTTCCATAGAAAATTTAATTATTGAAAAGGGTTCCCCAAATAGTTAAAGTTTGAAGACCACTGCTTTAAAACATTCTACAGCAAAACTGACAAGCTGACCATTGTGTTTTAATTTTTTCAACTTACAAATCAAAATAATATATATTGCATCCAGTTGAAGAGCAACTTAGAAGTAATTAGTTTTCAGACTACAGGCAATGTAATGAAATTTAAAGTGAATAACTCCTATGGAACTTATCCAAACATTGTTGGTGTTCATTTTTAAAAACAAAAATGTATCAAATATAACGAGCTAACTGTTTATCTTTAGAATTAAGAGCTGAAGTTTAGCTGAAGTAGTTGACTAGATCTTGGAATGGATCATCTCTGATTTATATACATTTTAAATACAAGATGATGAGTGCAAATTATAGCTTTTTTGATCAATTCTCAATTCAATCAAGTCTTGTACAAAATAATATCTTTGGAGGATCAATTGAGAATCCAAGCATCAAAGAAAAGTTTATGATATCAATGTGTTAACAACTGCATTGCAAGTTGGCTCTCTTTTTTGGTAAGCATGTTATCAAGTTTCTTCAATGTAAATTGACACAAACACAACTGACTGAAATAAAAGGACAACACAAGCTTTTATTTATTTTTTTATTTATTACTAATTGATTGTATAAACATAGACACAGATGTTTACTGAGAACAAATATTTGCATGTAATTAACTTGGGAATAGTTTTTCTCTTCTGGCAACATTACATATATTTGCTCCTTTGTAATGATGCTTTTCAGAGAATAATTAATATGCAGAGTTAAAATAACAAATCTCAGATACTTTCAAGATAAACCATAAATGAATCATGCATGATAGACAAAGGCAAAAAGATGACAAATGGGACATTGTATTTTTGAAATAGCCATATTGTTAAAGAATTGAATTGTGTTATGAAATCTTTAATTCCAATCAATGGTAACCAGAAAAATTTCCATATACCAGCTCTGTGACTCTTTGTGCCAGATTGCTGGGTGAAGTGCTTTTTATCTAATTGCTAATGTTGTCAGTTCTGTTTCTATATGTTATTTCAGTTTTGGTTTGCCTTATTTTCTTTCATTTATCTTGTCCATCTTCCATTATTCAGCCATCCAGTTTAGCACTATTAGTGTTTTAGGTATGTTTATATGGTAACTGACTTCTTTGCTTAGGCAATATCATTTTTTTCTGTCATGTAATATCAACCTTTTATATGATACCTAGAAACAGAAGAATTTGACAAAATATTTGCCAAACTTCAACTTACTTTAAAATTCTTGATAACCAAGTTTTATGATGATTTTCACCTCTAAATATCCCCCACTTATTCCAGCCTCTTATATATAGATTATTAGCAAAAAGTCTTTGACTTTAAAATGATGAAACGTTCTACTGTAGCCAAAGAAACTTCTTGCAATAAAATTGCAGAGGGTTTAATCTCTAAAATAATGTCAAAATAACAGGGAACCACACTGAAAAGTGCGTAAGGCGAAGGAGTACATATGATTTTGCCAAGAGTACCATTCAGGAGACAGTACTCGGAAGATCTATAACATTAATTAGGAGTAGTACTGAAAATAACAATACATCAGTATTATTTGAATGAAAATATGATTTTGTAGGCTTCCATACATACAGCAATAATGGACTCACTCAAAGAACAACTACCAAAAATTAGCATAAATGTCTGTGTCTCTATTATATATCAATCAGATTTTTTCAAACCAGCTGAAAAAATGTATATGTAAGATGAAACTTTGCCCTTCAGTGAAAATTAGAAAAAATTATCAAAGTTCCTTCAGCATTACTGAACGTAACGTGCACATGGGAAAGGCTGGAGAATATGCCAACCAAAACATAGTGACTGAAACAACAAAGATGGGGATACTAGTCTGATAATCAATGGAAAATGACAATACTACATCTGAGAACTTCAGCTGACACCTCTTAATTACATTGAATATCAGAAAAACTGTAAAAACGTTACTTCTGATGCTTTATTTTTAATAAAGTGTGGTCTTACTTTATTGACACTGTCTTTTTGTTTTTCCGTGATTTTCCTAAAATCAGAATGTATCAGCTGAAGTCATTAGTGAAAAACAGGAACAAAATGTCCTATAAAGAACAATTAAAAAGAAAGCTATGGGTTGATTAAAAGAAAACTTACTCTTGAAAAAAAGCAGATTTCTTTCAGTATATAGCTCAACATTAGCATTTTTGGAGAATAATTTTATTTTGTTTCATACAAATTTGCAAGACAGAAATGTTTGCAATTATCAACAGGAAGGTTTGATCCTGCAGAAATATAGTGTGAACACCTTAAAACCCTATGATTCTCAATAGTAGGGCATCTTTGGTCAGAGATCTCAAATCCTTATTTGTTGTTTTGTTTTTTAAACTTTTCTCTGTTTTTCCAGTAAAAAAGTATACAAATACATTTCAGGAAAGATTCACTTGCAGAAAATATAATTTGCATATTAAAAGAAGTGTTATAAAAACAGGCAGAATCTAAGGACATTGTAATAAACTACAGGCATGTCGATGGCAAATCTCCCAAATAAAAAAAGAATGCCTCAGTAGTGGCTTGAGAAGTTGGCAAATTAGGCATCTGCATGAATCTCACAATATTGTTTATTTGGTTATTTCATATTGCCAAAAGATATTTGGCTACATTGCCTCACCAGAACACCAAGCTCCCCACTGTTCATTCCATTTTCTACTAAACTATTATTGTAAGTTCCAAGAAAAGATTTAAGATTTAAATGATTTATTAATCAGTTGTTTAGAGAGGAATGATCTTTTAGTTCTATATGAACAGAATGAAATCTTTTCTTGACATTTTCTTTCCTTACTAAAGATCAATATTTGGTATCTGCTCTTTGATTGCCTTTCTTTGTTACTCCTTTTCCCTCCATCTTTCTGTCTCTTGACCTTTATAGGTCTTTCTCCTTCTTCTTCTGTTACTTTTACTCTTCGTTCTCTTATGTTCAAGCCAATGCATTAACTAAATAAATTATGGCTTAAAGAATTCCTATTGCATTGGATGAGAGTTATATACCAAATAGCTTTTCCTAAAAAAAGAAGCTTTCCTCATTCACCAGACATCATGCAATGACCAATAAAGTGATTATTGATATTATTTCTTTATGTTGTTAGCATTTTTACTCAAAATCATAAAAAACATTAAAGGGATGGTGATCAAAATATTAATGAAATCAATGCCAATTTCTTATTTGTTAATCAAATATTTAATATCTAAAAATAAGTTATTGAGAATCACTTTCCTTTATCCAATAATATGTTGGTATTAAATACATTTTTATCTGCGATGAACGTCGACAGGTCTATGAATTCCAAACATTTTTTCTTTCAGGCTAAATTTGAAAAGGTTCAAAGCATTCATAAGAAAGGAAGGGAAGAGAGACTGGGTGAAGAAAGAGGATTTTTTTTTGTTTTTATGTCACACTACATTAAATTATTCTTTTTTTAAATCAATTCTCGAAATAAAAAATAGAAAGTAAAAGAAAGAAAAAAGCAGACTATGCATTTGAGAAGAGAGAGAGATGAGAAGCTTCATACAAGAAGACAAACTCTGAATTTGACAATATATTACATCTTGCAAATGAGAAACTATAAAGTATTTTTCTTTCTTTTAGTGAGGATTAAGAATAATATGAAGGTTACTGGAACCTGTTCAAGTTTATTACGAATTATTTTCAACCATAATCTTAGCCAATTTTAACAAGTGTGTTTTCTATATTTTTTGGCTTTTAACAAACATACATTAGATAGAGCATTTTAAGAAGCATTTGAAATCAAAAAGAATCAAGTCATTACTTATATCAATAAGTGGAAACAATATATATAACAGGTCTGGTTAGTCAATGAATAGAAACCATCATGTGACCAACGTCTTTTGACAGCTGTGTAGGGGAAATCAATTACAAAATTGAAAAAAGAGGTGATCAATGAATAAG
>VCCN01002572.1:1371237-1382208 GCA_006491835.1 Architeuthis dux
GAGAGAGAGAGTGAGAGAGATTATGAATAATGGAGCTTCATGGCATACAGCAAGAAAGACTTAGGAATGGTGTGTCCAAAAAGGTATTAAATGACTCGCATTGCCAAATCAGTCTCTTGAGTTGAATCCTATTGAATATGTCTTTTGGATCATAAAGTCTGGTTGGATATTCCACAAGAGAAGATAGCAAATCTAATAAATTAAATACCTAAAAGAATAAAAAATTTAAAATCTGCTAATAGCCTGTCCAACAAATTTTAATTTGCATGTCATAAAATATTTTTCCTTATTTAGGTAATTGAATAAAGGCTTGGAAGAGTATAGAGGGAAAATAAGATAGAAGATGGGAAGTCCTGCGTTAGGAAGATCTCCAAAGATTGGTGCAATGGATATCATCTGAGAGGTGTATATGGACATAGCTACACACTCCATTCTGTGGGTTGAGTGTTTGGCTATCAAAGTATATTGGAGATAGAGAGATGATGTGTTTGCATGCATCAAGCATTGTTTAACCTATCTTAAAATACAAAAAGAAGTGCTTTAGTATGTGTTTCTGATTGCAGATGCATGCCACCCACATACATGTGTGTATTTGTGTGCCTTTTTTGTGTGCATGTGTGTGTGATTGTATATATTTACCTACTCTGGAACTAATCATCTCATCAGTTGTTTGTAATCTATTTGTGTTCAGGCCACAGCTGTCAATTCTACTCTAAATTAAAATGTTGGTAATACTCTTACTAAATTAGTCTGATGGCCAATGTAAATTTTTATGACAGAGACACTCAGCTGACCATATTGTGCAGCGTGAGTATGAACATTAACCCTGGCTGTTAGTGTGTGAGTATAAGCATACCTCTTATCCAGCATCAGCTAAATTTAAGTTTCATGATGGCCAATTCGCTACTGCGCAAAGTTTATCTGACAATTGGTATCCGTAGGGACACATGCTCTAAGTCTACCAGCAATTCATTTTCCTACTTGTGCATGGAATGGGCATGGAAAAAATAGCAAAATACCAAGGGAAGAAACAGGAGACTAAAGTTGATCAATAGATAGATGTGTTTGTTGTACAAGGTACTGACTCAGTATGTGTACGTTGTGTGTGTGTGTATGTAAATTCAGAATGAAACATCCTCCACTGCTCCCTGTAGGCTTTTGATTGTGAAGTGACTTTATTTGGAAAAACACTTAAGTCTCACAGAAGCCTGAATACAGAGTGACCAATAAAATATTGACAACTTATTTCATTGCATCTCCATTCACACATATCACATCATTTTATTAGATCAGTGTAGCATAACCTTTTATATTTATATACCCATTCCAGATTGAACCCTCCACTAGGTATAACCAGCTCCATGGTTATAATCCTGGAGAGCTTGTTTAAACACAGAACAATATCCAATCACTTGTTAGTCATGGCAGTAGGTACTGAATATATCTCCACTAAAATCCAGGAAATTTTGACAAATTGATGCCTACAGAGTTCTGTGAAAGATCATGTGGTCTATAATGAGGTCAAATCACTATTCCCCATGCATCTTGTCAGAGGACACGGCAGCAATGTCTCCAAATATATAACGCACCTCATATATCATTACTCTGGTCCTTCTTTTGCCTATATGTTTAATTATATAATCTTTTGTTTCCAAGTTTCTTTTGATTAGAGCCAGGAAATCTTCTTATGTGGCTAATATGTTTCCCATAGGAGAATTCACCCCCTGCCCACTAACAATCTGCTGGAAATTCGGCTCCCAATGCAGTCAGTGGTTTAATCACTGTATCTTTCGTCGACTTTTCTGTTAATAACCAAGACGGACATAGTTTTCTTTTCAATTTCCTCTAACTTGATCAAGTCAACCAAGATCTCCATCCTCAAAACCAGAAATTGATAACAGAAAAAGAATGGTGGCAAATAAACTGATTATTGTGGCAAAAGTTGTAATACAGACTATTTCAATTTTCAGCAACACATGTAGCATAGCTATTCTATATTTTTTATATGCAGATATGTTCTTCATATGTATAGTATAACTGAAGACGGTCATGGAATTGATCAACCCAAATGTTATTAAAAACAAAAGCAATGAAAAGAATGAAATCAATAATGATCCTTCTTAAAATTACAGAAGGTGTCTATCTTCTAATCATTTTGGATATATCTCAGTAAAAGTAAAAAGCTGTTATACCTATTGTTACCCTTGGCTAGGGCCAGTCAGTCAGGTATGTAATAATAAAGAACTTTGGTGCTAAGTATGCAGGAAACTAGCCCAACTATTCAACAAATGCCTCAAACAGAGTAAAGTCCCAGAAGATTGGATCATGCTACTATATAAAAAAGGGAACCCAAAAGATCTAGGCCAATCAGCCTACTCAACTGCATGTACAACATTTTTACCAAAGTGATCACCAACTGAATCACCAATACACTAGATGAAAACCAACCATGGAACCTAACCAAAAGATTGGCTCTTGAACTAAGAATCATGCAATGCGCAGGATCATGCTTAACATCACATGGAGAGACCACAAGACAGCACAGTATATCAATCTAGAGGAAAAACAGGAGTCAGAGATATCATAGAATTCATTAGAAAACTCAAATGGCAATGGACATGCCATGATGCAAGAATGTCAGACAACCGCTAGATATCACGACTCACAACGTGGATCCCCAGAGATCATATGTGAAATTGTGGCTGGCAGAAAATAAGATGGCATGACAATTTAAGCAGGATCAAGAAATATTAGTGCTGCGACATCTGCGATAGAGAGATCTGGTGAATCTTAGGGGAGGTCTATGTCCAACAACGGACATTAAGAGGAGGAGGAGGAGGAGGAGGAGGAGGAGGATGATGATGTTGTTGTTGTTTTTGTTTGTTGTTTTTGTTTGTTTGTCACTCTGCCACAGATAGCACCTTCCCATTGCACAAAACAGTGTTTCCTGGTGTCTGCAGTAATTATCAGTATGCAACAATTTATTTGAGAGGATTGTACAGTAAAATAATAGTAACAACATAAAAATGCATATCACTACACATACATATTCTATCTGTATATACACACAAGCATACTTATACCATCCATTGTGATCTATACTACACTCTCATGAACCAAATCATACCTAATGGAAAACCTGTTTATTCTCTCTCGCACTCTCTTCTTTCTTTCACATTCTGTTTTTGAAGTTGGCACTTCTAGAAAGAAGTAACAAACAAGGAAAAACAGGTCTGGTTAGTCACTCAATAGAAACCGTCACGTGACCAATGTCTTTTGGTGGTGATCAACTAAAAAATTTGAAAAAGGGTTGATTAATGAATAAGTTACTTCTTTCATGTTTTGTTCAGCAGTGATCAATAAAAAAAGTCTGAATTTTCAAAAAACATGCGTGAACACAAACTAAAGTAGCAATTTAACATGAACTTACATCATAAATTTCCCTCCCGTCCCAAAACAATCTTTTCGTTTTTGTAGACATAATAAGGAGTAAATGTTTAATTTTTCAGCCCTCTAGCTCTATTGGTGCAGCCTGTATGCATGATACAGGCTACATACATAGCCAGCCAGCCAGACTAACTTAAAAACTGAAGTAACCTAGGTTGACAGTTTTGATTGACAGTCTCTAAAAGCACCAAGGTCAAACATGATAAACAACTTGGCCTTTGGGAAATTTTTACTCACGTGATTATTTAGATTAGTAAAAATCAATATATCACCTCTCGGAATTTCTTTTCTTTTTCACCTCGTCTTTTTTCATTTCTTTCTTTCAATCTTGTCTCCGTTTTACTCAACCTTTTTCTTCTTTTATACCAATCCCTTCAGAACCATTTTCTTTCCATCTTCTCATCAACCATTTTTTTTTTGTGGGAGGAACTCCTTTTTCTATACCTTCTTACTATTACTCTCTTTGTTGCTGTCTTTTCTTCCTTTTTTTCTTATTTTCTTTTTCCTTTATTTCTTTCCTTAGTCTGTTTTTCACCACATTCTTATTTTTTTTCTCTCTGTTCATTGTCAATCTCCTTTTACAACCATTACCTCATTGTTTTTTTTAATTTTCTGGCTCTTCCCTTTCTCTCCACTCTCACTTTACTTTTTCTCTTTCTCTCTCTACTTTTAATTTCCACCTCTTCATTTCCTCTATTTCTCTCTCTATTCTCATTCTCTCTAGTTCCTCTCTATTTACACAGTCCTTTCTCTTTCTACACACTCCCTATCATTTCTATTTTGTGTTCTCAGTTTTTCTCCATTATATCTCTACCATTTCACCCTATCTCTCCTATTCTCTCCTATTTTCTCTTCTCTCTCTTTATATTTACTCTCACTTTTCTCTTTTCACAATTTCTTTTAGACCGTACAAAGTTAGTTGAAAGAATTTAGGAAATCCATGACTTTCCTCAGGGCATTAGCTTGAAATAACTTTTTAGTTTATCTTGACGTCACAAGTGTCTCATGGTACAGCTTTCCAACATTGTAACTACTAGGCCTGCATGTCCGCGTGCAGGACCCCACACTAATAACGACCTTGTGACAAATTTGCCCTCATGGGGAAACAAATAAACAAAACAAAACCTCCCTTTTATCCACTAGTATTATTTCTACAATTTCACTTCTTTCTCTTCAACCTTTTATAACTTCATCCTCTTTCTCTTCAACCTTTTATAACTTCATCCTCTTTCTTGATTTCTCACCTTTCTTCACTGTCATTTTTACTTCTTCATTACCTTATAAATGAGTAGACCCCTACCACTTTTTTTATAGAAAGTTAAATTTCTTCAAACCCTAACCCAAATTTTATTATTTCTAGTGGAACATTACACAATCAAAACTTGTCATATATAGAATATCCAGTACCGGCAAAGTCCGGTAAAACTAGCATTCCAGGGCAAATTATCTCACCTTTTGTTGGGCTGTGATCACTAAAAAAGGTCTGAATTTTCTAAAAACAAACGGATACAATCTAGTGTCCAATTTAACATAAACTGACATTGCATATTGAAACCCCCACTAAAAACTCATTGTGGGGAGTGTGTGTGCACAATTTCAATTTCTACTATGAATAGTTAGGGCTGGGCAAAGTCCGGATACATAGATAGATACATAGATACATAGATACATATAAATGTCAGAACACATGAATGACCTAAATCCAGCAATAAACCAGTGTTGCGGGTAGCAGTGATTAATATGAGCTTTTAATTTAGGTTTACTTTTGAGATGAAGTATTCAGCATTTAGTTCCTTCAAGCCAGCATGTGGATCTTTGTCATTAGTATTTTATTTTCCGTTAAGATCTTCTCAACTCATTCTAACATTACAAATAACTGAGACTATTAATTTACTAGTGTAAATGATACTGAATTGAAGTTATGGAAACTTTGGTATTCTTGTTCTCAGCCTGAGAGGAAATATATTGGCAGAAGCAACCGGAATAAACTAAAAGAATAATCAAGGAATATTTGTCAGGTGATGCCAGTGATATCTCTGTAGATTCTTGTAATATTTTTGGTTGCTAGTTTTCTATTTGATAGCCTGGAATGTATCTTGTAACATATCTCTATTATCTAGAAAGTCAGATATTTGATTTATGATAGCTTTGACAGACTTCTGTACACTTGTTTCAGCTGTGTACTTCTGAATATAAAAATAATGTTGAAAAAAATGACTTCATGTAATTTATAAACTTTTGGATTAAAACTAATAAAAATAGTTTTAGTCTGATATAAATACTTTATATATAAATGATTGACAGGTTCTGTAAGCAGACTGACAAATTTAAAATATATTATCAGGTTGTTAATGAGAGATTAGTGGAGTTTTACAGAATATATTTTTAAAAAATGATTTTAAGTAAGATACAATTTAGTTTGGATTTTGAAATAAACAAGAACACATTCTAAAAATATCAACTAAAATATTAATATTTTGTTGGCAATACAGAATTTTTATTTGAAAACATGTTAGTGTAGCAGACTTTTTCATAATTTCATTAAAAGAGTAAGATATTATAAGGATATGGCTTTGTATAATTGTGTTCTGTATTGCCTACATTTATTATGAAGCATTAAATTATTCTTTCCTTTGTGCCTGACTTGGGTTACACAAGTAAATATTTACACTGAACAAAATCCATTTAAAATTCACACAGCCATTTTCTTGTCCAGTATTATCAGTTCTCTTTTGTTTACTTTAAAAAAATTGTTTTGCTTAATGAGTCATGATCCTTAAATCTTATTCTGATGTTTCTGTATAATCACAAAAATTCAGAACTTATATTTAAAAACCTTAAGATATCCATAAAGAGAAAAAGTCATTAAATTTTAAATTAATCCTCCAAGTGAAGCTACATGCAAAATTTTATGGAATACGGTCAGTTAGATTCCTAGTTAAACAGACAAAAGTAAAGAACAAGAATAAAACAAACAACAAGAACAATCCTCACCTAATTTAGGGGAGTAAACTCTTGACTGTTTGTCTGTCCCGTTACATTAAACCAAACCAAATTAACATTCCCCTACCACGATTGGAAATCACAACCAAGTGATTGGTAGGCGGTTTTCTTACCGACTGAGCCAAGTCTTACATATCTATGAAAATTTTGTTAGAATTTTTTTATTTATCATATATACAATACAAACGTTGCAGTAACCATCTTCAGTCAGAATAGAAGTAGGAGTGGAGTTTGACCCTGCAGCAGCCAGGCTTGTTCTTTTTGTGTTCTGACCATCATAAGTAGTACAGTTTGGTTAGAAACCATCACATGACCAACATCTTTTGGCAGCATTCCGTGTTAGGAGTGACCAATTAAAAAATTAGAAAGAGGGGTGATCAATGAATAAGTTACTTCTCTCACATTTTGTTTGGCAGTAATCACTAAAAAAGTCTGAATTTTCAAAAAAACAAGCGTGAATGGTGCCGGACAAAAAAAGGGATCAATTTAGCATAAACTTACATTACAAATTGAACCCCCATTAAAAATCTATTTAGAGGGGAATTTTCAAAAAACAAAAAAAACATTTTTTCTAAACATAATAAGGAGTAAATCTTGAAATTTTCTGCCCTCTTGCTCCATTGGTGCTGTACGCGTGGTGCTGTATGAGTGATACATACATAAATAGCCAGCCAGCCAAACCAACTTAAAAACTGAAGAAACCTATGATGACAGTTTTGGTGATAGTTTTGATTGATGGTTTCTAATATGTGTAGTGATTATGTTTATCTCCTCTTTGCATTTTTTTGTATATGATTGTAGTGATTTTGCTGGTCTCCCTTTCTTTTGCATTGCTTTCATATTTCAAAATATGGCACCATCATAATGTAAGCAGCCCCTCTTTCAGACTTTGCTAATACTTTCTAATTACTGTCTAATGTATTGCCACGTTCTTCGTTAAATAAAACCTAAAAAATAAACTCAGGTCTTGCTACAATTTATTACAGCACTCTCCTGATAAATTAACTGTATTCATTAACAATATTGCTCCCTCTGTTTATGAATATGTCTCTGATTGTTCAACTTACAATGATGCAATTCATATTTTGCAGAACTTGTATGTTAAACCAAAACATGAGGTGTACAATACTAGCCATGTGCCAGATGAATATCTACAGGCACTGAAGCATCTGAGCGGGGATTCGAATTATAAGGCTGTCAGTTCTGAAAGGTGTAGAGACAAGGCAATACGAGATGCCTTCATAAGTGGACTAATATCTAATACTAATTGTCAGTGTCTACTTGAAAACAAAACTCTCAATCTTTTCACAGACTTTGACCAAGCAAGTGCTCTCAAACAGGACCAAAAGAGTTCAGAGTTGTACTCTGCATCTCAAACAATCTTCAGTGCAGCAGCCCCTTCCAGTGGTAATGCTGACAACCAGAAGAAAACTAAACATTGGCTTCTGTATTTTAGGAACAGATAGTAAACACAGTGGCACAATACAAATTTTCCAGTACTATAGACTTGAAATCCGCTCACCATCAGGTCCTGATACTTGATGAAGATAATCCTTATACTGCTTTTGAGGTTTGTGGCTGGCTGTACCAGTTCTGCAGGACCCTGCTTGGGGTGACCAATGCTGTTGCCTGTTTTCAGCGTATAATCGATAAGTTTATTACTGACAACTCACTGTTGGATATGTTGGCCTCGGGATATGAATTCTCTACGTCATTCTACAGGTATGTTCTCATACTATTCCCAATGGATTGCAAATTATTCTGAAAAGGTTGCTCGACTATACAAGCCAAGAATTTTCCACTAACTAAGATGGCTGAAAAAGAATTTGAAAGCTGAAAATGCTGTGGTGCATTCTATTGACAAAACTATTCCTTTTGTTGTAGAGACAGATGCCTCTAATCACACTATCGCTGCTACCTTGAATCAATCTGGTAGCCCAGCAGCATTCTTTTCAAGGACATTAAGTGCTATTGAACAAAAACACTTGGCAATAGAAAAGGAGGCTTATGTGATAGTGTAGGCTCTGCAAAAGTTGAGACACTACCTAACTGGACATCAATTTATCCTTCTTACTGATCAGAAATCAGTGACATTCACGTTCAATTCCAGGTAGTCTGGTTAAATTAAAAATGACAAAATTCAGAGGTGCAGAATCGAACTTGCCTGTACAGTTTTGATATAAAGTACCGCCCAAGGAAGGATAATATTACTGCAGATACATTGTCTATGGCATACTGTTCTGCTGTTGGTTCTGATGTTTTAGTGAAATTGCACAACTCTCTTTGTCACCCAAGCATTACTCGAATGCTGCATTTTGTCAGAACTAGGAACCTACCATTTTCTGTTGATGACGTAATAAGAGATCCAAACTCGTGTCCCATTTGTGCTGAGTGCAAACCATGGTTTCATTAGCCTGACATATCGTATTTAGTTAAGGCAACTGTACCATTCGAGAGTTGACTTTAAAGGACCTCTGCCTTCTTCTTTTCCTAGCCGATATATACTTACTATAATAGACAAATTCTCTTGCTTTCTATTCACTTTGTCCAGATATGTCATCTCAAACAGTAATCCAATGCTTCACCCAGCTATTTGCTATCTTTGGTATGGCTGCATACATACATTCAGACAGAGGCACCTCCTTCATGTCATCAGATTTGCATAACCATGAAATTTCCACTTGTCAAACCACCCCTTATAACCCTCAAGGCAATAGGCAGTGTGAATGATATAATGGAATAATATGGCAGGTAGTAACCCTTGCACTCAAATCTCAATGCTTGCCTAAAACTCATTGTAAGCATGTTCTACAGGATGCATTGCACTCTGTGCACACTCTGCTTTCAACTGCTACTAATGCTACTCCACATGAACGATTATTTAATTTCCCACATGAACGATCTTCTAGTGGATGCTCTGTTCCAACATAATTGTGCTCACCTGGAACTATTCTTCTGAGGCGTCATGTCCGACAATCGAAGTATGACCCAATTGTTGAAGAGGAGGAACTCATTGTGGTTAATCCTCTATATGCTCAGAGACAACGGTGTCACTCCGAGATCTAGCTCCAGCTGGTCATTTACGAAACAGCTTGTCTGAAATTTAAGACCCAGTCTTAACTCCTGACAACATAAATGCATTGGAGGTTTCCAACCAAAGCACAGCACAATGAACCCCAGTAGATGAGCCATTGATTCCTTGCATCAGGGATGCTCATTGTCCTGATAATCAGACTCCATTACACCAATCTGAGCTTGCACGCAAGCCACCATTTGAACTTTGATGAGTTTAGTAACATATTGCTTACTACACTAAAGACAGTCAGCCACTATGAATCTAGTCTTTCTGCTTTTGCAAGCATTAATAACTTTGATATAACTTCCAATGAGTAACTAAATGCTTAATAGATCAGAGCTAGTAACTTATACCCAGGTTTCCTGCTAAAAAAATAAAAAATAAAACAAACTGCTTAGTCACTCAATAGAAACCATCATGTTACCAACATTTTTTGGCAGCATGCCATGTTGGGGGTGATCGATTAAAAAAGTGGTGACAAATCAATAAATTACTTCTCTAAGCCTTTTTCAAATTTTCAAAAAGCAAGCAGGCACAAACTAGGGATTCATTTAGCATAAACTTACATTGTAAATTGAACTCCCAACTATTTAGGGGGGGAATTTAGAAGAGAAACAAATGCTTTTTCTAGACATATTAAGGAGTAAATATTGAAATTTCCAGCCCTCTAGCTCCATTGGTGTGGCCAGTATACATACATAGCCAGCCAGCCAATCAGCTAGCCAGCCGGACCGACTAATAAAGTACAAGGAAGTATTTCTGGGTGTGACATGTAAGAATAATTATTCTTTTTTTTGTTGCTATGAGGCAAATGGTTCTTCTGTAAACTTTACTCAGCATGAAATTTCCTTCCTAACGATATACAACATGCCCAAATTTGATTTTTTTTTCTGTCTTGGGCATCACAGCGAAAATCTGCCATTATGAAAAATGGTGCTAACATTTTCTTGCAACTGATCTGGAATGTCAACCCAAGTTATTTTTACTCACTGAAGGTCCCTCTAGCATGTCCAATTGGTTTCGTCAGTCAACTCAAAAATTCCTATGGAGCCCTATTACAGCGCCAAGACTAACTTATATAAACACAAATATACACCTACTGATCTTTTTTATTACACATAAGCACAGAGATTCAGATAATTTAAAAAAATAATTGTTCCTTATACACACATACATATTCTGTCTCCGGGCTCAGATTACCATAGTATTTCCAAATCAAAGTAACTTAATCTTTATCTATGAAATACTCAGAAGATCCAAATCAGCTAAATGCATATATTATATATTTTTTAAATACTGTTAAGATCACCTGTTCAAGTGTCTGCATATCTTAAATACAATACCTCAACTTTAAGTAGCTCCCCAAATGCCTGATATTTGAAAATCTTATGAGGAATAGACAGCTGTTGTTATCAGATAAGAAAGATCTTTCAGTTTCAGTTGAA
>VCCN01002572.1:1388229-1401008 GCA_006491835.1 Architeuthis dux
TAAACCTGGATTACCTTTAATGTGTATCTTTTGCTAAGTCTATTCTGTCTGAAATGCTGTCAAAACTTATGATGTTGCCTGCGATGTCATTGTTAACTAGGAATCCTACGCCACTGAATTTTTTATTGTCTCTCCCTTTATAATAGAATAGTTGGTTACTTACCTTTAGTTTTAGAAGGTTTTCTCCTTTTCTGTGAGTTTCACTTATACCTACTCTGTGCCAGTCGATGTTGTCCAATTGCATTTGCAGTTGGTCTAGTCTACGGTCCTCAAGAGAGAGAGGGGGGATAGATAGATAGATAGATAGATAGATAGATATACACACACTCACACACACATATATATGTAAGTGTAAGTGTATGTGAGTATTAATATGTACATGCATATCAGTGCTTTTCTTCAAATACAAAGAAATGTGCATACATATAATAATGTGTGCCTAGTAAATTTTTGTGGGGAGAATGATTTAGCTAAAACTTGTGGCACCAATCAATTCCATTAGCATTAGTGTAATTATTCCAATGTGTAGATATCTGTTTTCTAAATTAAAAATTGAAACATTCTGATTTTTTGAAAATTGAAACACTCAAACCAGTCTTAAAAAATGTCCTTGGGATAATCAAAAGCAATCACATAAGGAAGAAAACCAAGTAAGGAGCATTAACATTCCAAAAACAATACAGAATCAAAAGATTTGACCAAATGCAGAAACAGATTTACAGCAAGTTCTGGTGATTGTTGATAATCAGGGCTAGATTTATAAGGGTCCCTCTATAAAAAAATATAATAATTAAAAAATTGCACAAATACATGATTATATGTGTTTGTTATGTATGAGTTCTCATGTATGTATATGTATCTCTGGGTATAAATGCACATGTGAATATATGTGCAGTTGTGTTGAAACAATTTATGCCTTTTTCATATGATTGCTTCTTTAATGCATTAGCTTTAAACTGATTTCAATGTTTTAACATTCATAACCAGAATGTTCAAATTCCACAAATCTCCCATTTAGAAAATAGATTTTGTGCTCATTAAAATGATTATTTTTCTGACCTAATGGAATCTGTTGGTGCCATAAGTTTTAAATAAACCACTCTCCCAGCAAAAATGTCATTTCCCATAAAGTGTTATTTTAACAAAAATTCTATAACAAACAATTTAATGCTACCATTGATGTTTTAAATTTTTGAATGTTACAATTACATATTTTAACTCTTTGGGCACCAGAATTTGGCTACCCGGTTTCCCCTGTACCACCCCACCCTTCTTTTTTAGCCATGGCTAGGTTGCCAGATTGAAACCTGACTGTGAATCCAAACAATACATGAAAAAAGAAAGCCAAACATATTTAAATATGGTTCTGATACTTATGTTGCAAAGTGTATTGACTTTGCGTATTGCAGACTATCGTTGTGTTGTGCAGTGTCATTGACAGTATGTCACATGCCGGGAGGATGACAAAGAATAGAAAAAGAAGATAAAGTGAAAGACGAAGAAAAAGAATAAGAGATAAAGAGAATGATGGCAGGTAGCAGAAAATTAGACTATTACAATGCAAGGAATTTTGATCCTGAGATGCTAAGAAATTCAAAATTTTCTGGGGCTTTGCCCCTAGACCCCATTGTGGTGCTTACAGCTGCATTTGGTTTGGTTACCTCCTGCCTTCAGCCACCATCCCCAACATTCTTCCCTTGTTACAGCCCCGTTTATGCATTATTTCACACAGGTATTATTTCTTTTGTGCTTTGTTTTATTTGGTCTTGTCTTTAGTTTATTTGAATTAGTTTTGTTTTGTGTATTAAGCTCATTATTTTACATAGGTACTACATGATATATCACCCATTATGTTCATTATTAAGTCAAATTATAAACCTTGCCTTGATTTTTTTCAATAAAAATATAAACAATTTCTAATTTGTTTTGTGCATTAATAGGAATTAAATATTATTATGAATGTTTTCATTATTAAGTCCAAATATAAATTTGTCTTGAAAAGTAAATAGTGCCCGCACTACTGGTAGTCGTAAAAATGCTCTTCAACACAAAAAGGTTGGGGTCCTCTGTTCTAGTGGATGTAAATGAGTACATAAATAGAATAATTTTAGAACATCTAGAATTAATAAAAAAAAACATATCTTTGTAGATTTTCATCATTTTGGTTGGTGAAAGTTGAAGAAATGTATAAATGCTCTGTACAAAATGAAATAGGTCAAAATTCTAAAAACAAATTCAAAGATTCTGTCTTATTTCCGCTATTGAATGTATATTCAAATAAAATATAGGATTCAAAATTACAATAAAACTGCACAGTATGCCCAGCTAGATCCACCTGATATGTAGGTATTACTCAATGGAGTATTGAAAAAACATTTTAGAGTTTTAAGGGAACTTGGGATAAAGTGTGGATCAAGCAAAACTTTATATTGTATCCTCATATAATTTTGATGCGAAAGGATTATATCAGAGAGATTATGAAATTATGGAACATGAGAGCATCTGTAATAACTGTCCTGAAATCCCACAAAAATAACAAAAAAAATAGCTTCCTTGCCCCCAGCCCTGGATGAACAATTAAGCAGAATAAGCACGTTTTAGGGCATCGAAAGAGAAGGGGGAACCACAGGTTTCTTGCAGTTTCCTGATTTAAATTATTAAAAGTTGTTTAACATGAAATTTAAAATTTTATCTTTTGTCTTGTATATACAGTTAATTTAAAGATTCAATATTGAAAGAATCAAAGCACAAGTTTCATAGATAAATATTCAGTTTAGTGAATTATTTTTGTAGGAGAATGTCCCCCCCGGGGGGGGGGGCATTTTTGGACTGTGCTTAGAGCATCAAGTAGCTTTAATCGGGCCCTGCTTCCACCTTAAATATATATACTAACTATATTACAATTAAGAAGAGTGAGAAAATAATTACAGTTGTGAAAAGAGTTGTTGTTACTTGACCCTCAGCATTTCATGGCATAGGATGGAGGTGTGAATAAATAAAAGATTACTAAATTTGAAATACTTAATAAAATTAGTTTGTAAAGAATTATTTTATTTGTAGTTTGATATTTAGTGTATGTTTTTTTTTAATACTTTGAATACTTTTTCTTTTTTAAAAATGTTTTTGCTTTGTGAATAAATTATACAAGTTTTTGGAATTAAAGTTAAATGCTCTGGCCAAAGAAATCATGTTTGAAATCAACATCTATATTAGGGCACCCTTAAAAATATTTTAGATATCAAAACAACCTTTTTGTATGTTAAACTAGACCTAATTACAAGATATTTTCAGTTGCAAGTTTTCGGAAACAAAAACATTTGATGAAGTGATCATATATGATGCCTCGCCCCAAAAGTGACCAAAAATAGAAAATATAAAAAAATTAAAGTAGAAAGTTAAATAAAACATAGAATTCAAGAATAACATTCAATATAATGAATAGATACAAAAAATTGATATTGACAAAAAAATAAGACCTCCAGGTTGATTTTAAAATGTTATTGTGTGGGCCAAAAACAAGTTAATTTAATGGGGTGTGGTATTCCTCAAAACAAGTGTACTTTGCAAAGCTTTGCAGGCCACATTGGTGCAGATTATGCTGTCTTTGTGGCTACAATATTTGCATGTGGCTGACAGGTCCTCAGATGATCATATATAGTCACTTGCCCCATAAAGGGTTAAAACTGCTTCATTAATTTTTAGTGACCTTTTTTAATCAACTTTAGAAGAAAAGTCGAAATAGCAAGATGCACCATTTGATGGCATATAAGACCCCTCTCCTCCCCCACCCCACTCCCAAATTGCTCAAAAGGTAGAAGTGACATCTGTTGCCCAGCCCCATATTGGCCAGAACTTGAGAAGAAGTTTAAAAACTTATTTCTTATGTATTGCTTGAAATTCTTCCCTTAATTTCCTACTGATTAGTCCAAGAATGGAAGTGTTTCCATTAGATAGACATTTTCATTGTATGATACAGTAACTAAATAAACTATAATGTTTCTAAATACAATGAAAATATCAATACCAAGTACAAAATCAATAACATTAATATTTATATTAATAATATGTTGTTAATGATAATAATGTTTATTAGTGCAGCATAAATAATAATGACAGTAATATAACAATGACACAGATGACAACAATAATGATGATGATAGTGATAATGATAATAATGCATTTGATAACAGTAGTGATAATAATAGTGGATATAATAATAGTCATCTTGCCCATCGATGATAGCTATGAACAAACAATGCAGCTATCCCATTCTATCATGGCCACCTAATCTGCATACATGTCTGCATTTCAACTGATTATAGATTGGCTGACTGCTTGTTACTCACCAGGACAACCCAACTTAAGGAATCAATATGCCAACTAGTTTTACGTCAACAACTGGGCTGCTCTGCAATCTGCCTTATAGTAGTATTGATTTTTTTTATTCCCAATCTGGGCTTCCATAGTTAGATATTGGCTTCCATCTGTTTGGAATTCAAGTGAGGAAGAGAGACAAAGTGCTGTACTCCATGCTGTTTAACGAACAATAGGGTTTGGTACTATGATACAGTGAAAGAATAAAGAAAGGGAGGGAAAGAGAGGGAAAGAAAAAGAAGAAGAAAAGGAAAGAAGTCATAAAAGAAAGAGAAAATAATGAATGAAAGAGAGGATAAAAGAAAGAATGAGAGTAAGGATAATAGAAAGAAATATCTCATTGAAAAAGGGAAGCAAGGAAGAGAGAATGAAGAAAAGAATGAAAAGGGGAAACATGAAAAGATGAATGCAGTCAAAAAAGAAATAAACAAGAAGAAGAAAGAAAGAAAAGGAAAAGAGGGAAGGTCAGAAAGTGAAAAAAAAGGAAATGATTAAAAGATAACAAGTCTGGTTGCCCCAGAGTCATACTCTGCTCCTACTTCTACTTCCTTCCTATAAGTTTTGCTAGTATATAAGACTTGTCTGTTTAGTGCAGGTTGTACACACCAGGCTAGCAATCACTAGGTCATGAGTTCAAATCATGGTGGGGGAATGGAGATTTTACATATTGGTTTGCTCCCTATTTTTGGTGAGGATTGTTCTTGTTCTTGTTCTTGTTACAGAGGAAAGTAAAGTCAACTCTGACTTTGTCCTGGAGTTTGACAACAATGGCAACGAAAGAAAGTGCAAATTGGATAATGGTGGAAAGGAAACGATGTTGGCCCATGGCCACATTTCTTGAGCTCTTGCTAAGGACTGAGCTCACAATCAGTAGCTTGATCTGGACAATAGCCACTGCACAAACATTGACCCTCCCTTTGAGAAAAACAGAAGAAAGGGAACAAAAAAGAAATAAAGAAATAAAGAAATAAGCAAGGAAAGGAAAAAAGAGAACAAAAATAAGATCATCTAAAGGAAAAAATGAATCTAAGATGCACTGTTGCCCGAGGAGAAGAGAGAAAAATCCATTTTATGGAAGGCAATATTGCTCAAATTATATTTATGTTTGCTGCTATTACTACAATCTGGGACAGAAACATTTTGTAATATGTGTGTGTGAGTGAGTAATAAAAGCAAGTATATATCTGTGTGTAATTATTGTGAGTTGAATGAGTATATGCATTTGTGTGTGTATATCATAAAGGCTAAATATGATAGCCAAGAAAGTCTCCCTCAGGCATAGTTAGAAATATAAAAATGTGTATATGCATCTATACATTTAATCTATTTTCTGTGTATATTTGCACTTATTTTTAACATATACAAACATTCTGTATAAAAATATCCTGTACTCAATGTTATATCTATTTTGTTAGTATAAATTTATTTATAATGAAAAATTGTTACCCTCTCACTCACAATCACATATGTATTTATATGTATATTCAAATACTATATATAATGAAATTAAATATTTATGATGTGTCTTGATTTTCATAATTCGTGCATACATTATAAAATGATAAAAGTTTACAAGGATAATACAATTAATATATAGATATATACTTGCAATTAAATTACCACAGCCTTTTGCTTGAATATTTAAAACTATTACAAATTTGTTGAAAGTTTTTATGAAGACAATCATTTTTTAATCATTCACATATGTTTATATATGTAAATATATTGATAATAATTCATTTTTACAGTCTTCAACTCTGAAAGAGATGAATAATTTTTTTAGCAACAAAAATATAATCATGAGTCTGTTATGGGATTCCAATTCAGTTAAAAATGTTATTATAATTCACCCAAAGGTGTGTCTGTCTGTCCATCCATTTATATGTGACAGCCTACCACAAAAACCACAAAACATAACACCATGAAGTTTTCTGTGTGTACCATTGTAACACTGGGAAAGATTTTTATCAAACTAGGTTTTGAAAATCACC
The DNA here is from genome assembly GCA_006491835.1 of Architeuthis dux. Lineage (NCBI taxonomy): Eukaryota > Metazoa > Mollusca > Cephalopoda > Oegopsida > Architeuthidae > Architeuthis > Architeuthis dux. Next base: position 1,394,595 of record VCCN01002572.1, read on the forward strand.
ACCCTAAGTAAATTCCTATTAAAGTTTTTGTGCTCACTTTTTCTGCTGAATGACCTGCGTGCAGCTGAAAATAAGCAATGGGGACTTTGCATCATTCATATATGTAAATATATTGATAATAATTCATTTTTTGCCATCTTCAACTCTGAAAGCGATGAATATAATCTTTTTAGATACAAAAATATAATCATAAGTCTGTTATGGGATTCCAATTCAGTTAGAAATCTTTTTATAATTCAGCAAATGTCTGTCTGTATGTGACAGCCTACAGTGAAAACCACACAACTTATACCCCATGAAATTTTCTGTGTACACCAATGTGACACTGGGAAAGGTTTTCAGCAAATTATCTTTTGAAAATCACACACAAAAAATATTTAGGGGGGTTCGATTTAAAATGTAAGCTCATACTAAAATGGCCTGCGTGCTGCTGAAAATAAGCAGTGGGGACTTTGTATTGTTCATAGAGAGGAGAGAACAGTAACAGGGAAGATATATGTTTGCTGATTGGAATGGGGACTTTGTACTGTTCATAGAGAGGAGGGGAGAATAAGTAGGAAGAATGACTGTTTATTGGCTGCTGATTTTTTGGTATCATTCTTAGAGAGGGGTTAGGAGTAAAAGGAAGAATAACTTTGTTTATTTTAAGCAGTGTTTATGTACATTCAATACTTTTCTGAGACCGTTAAAAAAACCCTCTAAAAGTCACAAATATCACTTTTAAAAAAATTAAATTGCACACTATCTGATTTCCTTGGTATTGCTAACAAATTCTGCCTAATATGGTTTGTTTCCAGCTCCTTTCAAAAATTGCCTGTGATATGGTGGTTTGGGGCAGTGGGCATGTTGGTGGCTAGGGCTCCATGGCACTGACGCTCATCAGACTTAACTGATGAAACACAGCCATATCTGTCAAACACTAATATGAGCAAGTTGGCTTGGTAGGTACAATCTTTTAAGACTTCTGAATACTGTAATTCAGTATACATGGGTTTAACGTAAGGTTTGTATTACGTTTACCAAGTCTGACACTAAATGTCCGTTCACTAATTCGACACAAAGTCAGTTGACACACAGTCATTAGAGTTACAAGTTTCACACCACAAATGGAATACTATTCGCTTCGCAAAGGAAGAACTTCAACTCTCTCTCAGTCTTTTACAAAAGTCATTTATAGTCGCCTAACCACACAACTTTCTTGGGCTGGTCCAAACTAAGAGTAGGGGTGATACCCAACAGACTCGAATCAACCATTTGGTGATTATTTCTCCCAGGTCATTGAATGTTTTTAAGTGATCCTCATTCAGGGCTTGAATCATGGCCATTCCATCAACTATGTGGGTTGAATTAGCATTGTCATTGCCACATGGTAGGCCAAGAATCTCATTGGTCATTGAGTCTAGTTTCTTTGCCAAATCTGCTTTGTTGGTCTTCCTCATGGTACCGTCATTGTGGAAAAGACATGGAGGCATGCATGCTAGCTCATATAAAAACACTATCTTCAGATTAACATCCCTGTTCTTTGCAACTGCCATCATGCATCTGAAGATCACTTCTGTATTCCATCTGAATACTGTAAGTGATCTTTTTCTCCTTGTCATAGCTTAAGTGCCTCTTCATATCTGCAAATCTGAGGACCGCTTTCTCTGTGATAGCATCCCAAAAACTCTGTTTTTCCTCCACCAATCTTTCATTGACAAACTTTTCATGTGCAGTTGTTCCCTTTACTGGTAGTGAACAGGGTGATGCCTCGGCAGCAGTTGAAGCCACTTGGCCACTAACAATATTCACCAGTCGTCTGAAACTTCTGTGAGATCAAATAGATTCTGGCAGTGATTAAAGATGTATCCTTCTACTTTAGATACATCAGCTGCATCCCTGGTCATCCTCACATTCCCAAGCTCCTCATGCTACTTCCTGCCTTGTTTCGAGATGCACAATTGCTTAAATGCCTCTGCAAATTGTGAAGCCAATTACTCCACCACCACCACCTTTAGCCCCTCGGTTTATGGTCTGCTGCAAGCCTTGGTCTGTCAGGATGCAGTTGAATGTGGTTTCATTCTTTCTTCTAACAACAAATCCGCCATTCTTCAGATGCTGATACATGGCAGGATGAGTCGATTCCAACTTCTTCATCTCAATTGCATAGATATGGGTATACCTGGTGTAGTTGACCCTCCCAGCTAGAAAAAAGAACAGCACCATTTCCAAAACAGAATTAAGATGCAGCAAGAAGTCTGCCTCTAGATCAGCTCTCATCAGCCAAGGCAGTACTGATACAGCTTTAATGTAACTGTCCCAAAAAGCAAATGTGGCTGATTGAATACTACCATCTTCTTGGAACCCTGTTATTGTGCCCAGTACCACAAACTTTCGATTTTCAATTTCAAGACATTTAGCTTTCACCAGTCCTTCTCTTGGAAACAAGCATCAAGGTCATTGATAAGTTCAATGGTTTCATCATCAACCCAAGGTAGCCCATTGGCTCTAGCATACATCTCTGCAGAGGTCAGATAAAGTTGCATCAATGTTTCATGTACAATCTTCAGTCCATGAAGTGCCCAAGCATAATGCTTTCCTAGAAGCATTTGGACTACTGATGATGTTGGGAAGTTGGGAAGATAAAAGAATCTCTTGGAGCCCACCATCATTGAATACCACCTAACCTTATAGGAAGCTTACCATCAAGCTGTTCTGGCTTGTTCCATAGTATATGCTGTGCCTTTCTGTAAATTGCCAAATCCGCTGTCACAAGGATGCGTTTCTGTCCTAAGTGCTGTGCAATCAATACCAGTTTCAACAGTGTTGTGAAAATGGTTGAGAAATCAGATGGTGGTGCATGAATGAATGGCAGGTATCTGATAGTAGTCACTGAGATAGAATCAGAAACATCAGATGGCAAAGTATTAAACCCACTCCATGACGGAACAGATGACCTCTCACACTTCAATTTCCATGACAACTCCCATATCAACTGAGATTTTTGGATGTTAGGTTCTTCATACTCTGTCACATCCAATGACTTGGCAAAGTTTGTGGGATTCCACTGTTATCACTTGTCTCAGGTAAGCGCAGGTAAAGAACAACTGCCATGCAATGGGTAGAGGATTTGCCATCTATTGTATCTTCATTACGATCAAAATTGTTAATTGCTGCATCTATAGTCGAATTCAAGTCCTCACTGTCAAATGGTGATATACCCATTGGAATGTAAATTTCTGTCTTGGATAGCTGATCCTTCACTACAGAAGTGACAAAGCATCTTGTTTTATCATACGAATAGAGTAACCAATAGAGTTCAGAATCTCAATTAGATGTTTGCTACCATGCTGATGCACGAGAGGCATTAATGTAATCATATTTGGATGTACACCAATAAACAAAATCAAGTAATATGGCTGGTACAAACACTTTGCATTTATCAATCTCAACATGTCCACTCAATGAATACTCATTCGATTGGAAAGACTTTCCTTCTACTGCTTTTCTTATAATTCAGGCCACCCTGTGTAGGTTAACACTGTTGTCCTGCTTTTGTGAATTATCTGAAAGTTCAAAGTCTCCATTGTTCAACACTTTGATCTGAAGCTCCCTAACTTTCTTTAGGGCATCCCACTGTCACCCTGTTAGAATAGAAAAAATCTGATTTACCAGTCTGGGAAATAAATACAATCTTGCTGCCAAAGTGGTGCTTCAACTTCTGTTCTAGGATGAATAGCCATCAGCATCACCATCAGTAGCATCCCATAGCAGCTGAGCAAACCTGTTCTGTAAGCCTGATAAGAGCACCACAGATTTATTATTAGAAAATATTTTTTTTTTCATTTCGTCAAAAGGTTGTTGTAAAGTTTTTTCATAGACAGTTTGAGACAGAGCATGTTCATGCCTGACTCCTGCAGCTTGGATATTGCGGTTTGAGTTGTAGTGGCCAGTGAAATGAATGGTTGATACAGAATAGTTAACATTTAATTCTTAACAGAACATCATCAGGGAATGAATGGTTGATACAAAACAGTTAACGTTTCAGTCTTAACAGAATATCATCAGGGAATGAATGGTTGATACAGAACATCTTCTGTGTCACAAGCTTTCCAACATTTTCATTTCAATCACATATTGTTGTATTCACCTAGAATCCATATTCCATTTCATTCATATATGTATGAAATTCTCTTCTGCACTTGAAGTTTTGTATATACAAATTCATGTGTTTCCTCTTACATCACATTTGAATGCACACAAATATAGTTATATGTATTTGGTGGTAATATGTGCATCACACATATATTGCTAAACAAAAGACTCACAATATATGTGTGGGATTTCTTTTTTTTAAATTATAATTCCTTCTTTTCCCATGAAACTGGTATTTTCTTATTTTTTAATTTATTAAATATATTCAAAATGAAGTTTCTTAGATTGCTTTATCTCTAAGAGAGAAAAAAGTAAATCCCATTTTTATGAGTAAAGAAAATATAATAAAAATAAAGCTAAGAGTGACCCACCTTCAATGTTAAAATTTGTCCTGCTGAAGTACCCAAACCACAGAGTTGATTTACTTTTACACACACACACACACATCTTTGTAGTTTTTTAGTAAAAATATTTTTAATTTGCTACCTTGTAGCAAAGAAAGTTCAAAGTATTGATAGCTATGTATATTTTGGGTGTATTAGATTCATTTTTTGCCATCTGCACAAAGCTTTTAGCCAATCAAAACTTTCAATCAGTTGCAGGTGTTTTACCGCTGCAAATCTGCTGCAGTTTCTTCAACCTTTATTCATTTCTTGTATGCAAGATAAGATGAATGGAATTAGCTCACATGAAAAAAATAATCATTACTCACGAAAAGATGGCTTTCATGATTATAAGCACAACTTTTAGTATATAAGATTATTTGTTCTCTCATATGAAAACAAACGCTGTAATAAAGCTATGCTATTCAGCAATTGAATCTTTTATTGTACAAAGCTAATTTTCTGAGTATGGGTGAGGCTATTGACATCGGAACTGATATCTGATTTACCTTCCTTATACCTTGTATAGGGGCATAGCTAGAGATTTGGGGGCCCAGGCGTTTGGCTCCTTGAGGGCCCCCCTCCAACATTTAGTGAGATTTGATGAAAAAAGAAAATTTGCAATATCATGCACTATCACTTAATTGATGAAAAATACCCCAAATGCTGAATTATTATTTATGCAATTTATAGTATGTATTGTTATTGTATAATGTCAATAGAAATGCAGTAGGTGAACTACTATTTATAAAGCTTTTGGGGCTCCCATCCATTGGGGCCGTTTTCAAATAGCCATCAGCCCCTTATCCTCAGCAACACTGTGTAAAAATTATTGATGCAGTCAGGTTTTTCCTAGGAGATTTAATATATTTTGTTATTGATAAGCATAGGAAATAATATACATTGTTCTAACCAAAGTGAAAGTCCTTTTCAGAGTGGTCATTCTAATATTTTTCAAATTGATAATTCAATGATATCAATATTTGTCAAATATTGTACACCCATATCACATTTAATTACTTAAATGGATTGTGTAGCTGCGAAATGACAAGTTGGAAAAATTCCATATTCTGTTACCTGGAAGTGATTGGAGAACTGATGAAAAGTTTGTGCTAAAAAGGTAAAAGAATTTGTTTAAAATCCGTCTAAACTTTCTTTTGAACACATGAAACAAGGTATGAATAAATGTTTATAACATTTCAGTAAAATATTAACTTCTTACCTCACTCTACCAGTGTCAAATGGCATGTCTACACACTGCATCCCAGCCACACAGCAGGGACTGGCTGATTTCCTTACCACTACTTCCTGTTGGCACTCTTCTAGACAATGAGTGTGTCCGCATTGGCTTTGCTCTTCTTCTTGGTCTTCGCATCTACAAACCTCACCGCAGCCGCTGTGGGGCAACCATCGGCCAATTCAGTCTCCCCCTCTCTCATGTCGCCACAACATGGGTCACCTTCCTCCCCATGCTGCCCTCAATGACATTATTAAAAGGGGACTTGACACCACCAGAATTCCTGCTGTATTGGAGCCCATTGGCCTAGACCATGGAGATGGTAAATGCCTGGATGGGATAACTGTTTCATTCTCATTTCATTCATTTGTTTCCCATTCTCAGCTGGCAAACCACTAATTTAGGATGCCACTTGCTGTGATTCCATCACAAACGGCAACCTGATCTTGTCAGCCATTGAGCCAGGTATTGACACCTGACAGGCCGATGAGTGGAAGATGGCCAAATATCCCTCACTGACCAATAGGTACAAGTTTGTACCAGTTGCAGTCAAGATGTCTGGCTTGATTGGGCCCCAAAGCATTGAAACTCATCCACTGAATAGTTTTCCAAAACTGCTCAATGCCACAATGAACTGCATGAGACCACCTGGCTCTTCCA
>VCCN01002572.1:1411405-1430327 GCA_006491835.1 Architeuthis dux
ATATATATATATCTTCAACTGATAGAAGTAAACAATAGAATGTATCAATAGTTTTGATTAGAAGGTTGTTTTCTGTACCAGAGTTTATATTTGTCAATTCTGAGACATGGAGGCATTTTGCACTCTTGTCTATTTGAATTCTGGTAGAGTAAAAATCAGAAACATTCTGTCAGTCTTAACTTTTGCAGCATCAATATGCTGATCATATGATTGGCTGTTGACCTTAAAGAAAATATGCCTCCCACTGATCACACTCTTTTGTCTATCCGTAGCCATGGATGACGTCACTTTGATGCTTTGCTTCATTATCCTATCAGTTTTAATTACTTACCAAAAATAAATTCTCCATTCTGATTGCAGACATTCGAGTGATGCAAAGTGTGAGATGAACAGGAAAATAGATAAACTGCTTTTGGTATAGCTATTATGGTTGCTGGAACTATTGTTGCTATTTCTGTCCTTTATCTGAGTTAACCTTTTGCAGCTATTCTTTCACATACTTCTAACCTTTTTCAATCTCTGATGCTCAAAGCCCATCCTCCCAGATTTAAAATTCACTGAGTGTTCTATGCACTAAACTTGTGTCTCTCATTTATTCAGAGTTTCGTGCCTTCTTACAGCAATTCATTCAGACTTCTATAGCTTTCATTTCTTCCTTTTGCCATTTTTGCTTTAATTCTGTTTTTCTTACTCCTCTTTTATCCTTCGATCTTTTTTTTTTACTTTTTATTCCTCTTCTTCCTCTTTCATTCTTCATTTCTCTTTTTGTTTTCAGTTCTTTATTTATTCTACCTTTCTCTTTCTCTACTTCCTTCTCTTATTTTTTCCCCTTACAATTTCATTCTTTCAGTTTTATACATTCTATCTTTAAAAAAAATTAATAAAATAGAGAATGAAAGAATTCATTTCCTATTTTATTAATTTTTTTTAATATCTTGCTTCTTATTATTTTCATTATTCTTCTATTTAACATTTATTAATCACTGCTACCCACAACACTGGTTTATTGCTTGGTTTAGGTTATTCATGTGTTCTGAGATTTATATGTATCTATGTATCTATCTATGTATGTATCCGGACTTCGCCCAGCCCTAACCATTCATAGTAGAAACTTGAAATTTAGCAAACACGCTCCCCTCAATGAGTAGGGAAATTTCTTTTTTTGTATTTTGAAAATTCCACCCTAAATAGGTTTTTAGAGGGGGGTTCAATATGCAATGTAAGTTTAAACTAAATTGGTCACTAGTTTGTGCCTGCTTGTTTTTTAAAAGTTCAGACCTTTTTTAGTTATCACAGCCCAACAAAAGGCGAGAGAAGTAATTTATTCAATTGATCACCCCTTTTTCCAACTATTTAATTGATTACCCCTGACACAGTATATATGGGTGGCGGTGATTCATAATTTGCCTTGGAATGCTAGTTTTTTATGTTTTCTTATTCATTTTCTCCTTCTTTTGCTTTTAAATGACTCCAAAATATTTGAACTTGTCATTAGTTGTACTTTCAAAGTGTTCTGTAATTCCAAATTATATAAAAGGCAAGCAATCCTGAAACAGATTTAAATGTGATAAATACATAGATAACTAGAAAGCACTCATTGTCAAGGGAAGTAATTGTGCATGGATCTTCCCCAAAATTTAATCACTTCTTCCGTAGTCTACTGTCCACTCTTCCACAAAATTTAATTGAAATTCATTGGAAACATTTGGTGATATTGTGTGGACAGACATGAACTTTTGGCGATATTATGTGGTGTGGACATATAACTATGACGGAGGGGAGGTAATTCTTCATTGATCCTCTCCGAAACTTAATCACTTCTCATTAGCCTACTTTCAACAAATTTTCATTCAAATTCATTGAGAACTTTTGGAGATATTGTATGGATAGATGTGAGTGTATACATAAATGTATGGAAAAAAACCCTGGAAAAATCTCTTTCAATCAAAAGTAATTCCTGGATCCACCCCAAAATGTAACCACTTCTTCCTTATCCCATTGCCCACCCTTACACAAAGGTCATTGAGTAGTTCTGGAGATAAGACTGACAGATGGATGCAACCATTGGATAAAGTTGGCAGAGGTAATAATTATAAGAGTACTTACAGCTTTAGCTTTGCAGAGCAACACTGGATTGAAAACATTATGTGTATATTACAATCTTTAAATTACTGTGGGGAAAAAGATTTCTTTAATTAGCTATTATGTGCATTGGATTTATTAAATGTCTACTCATAGTTTAAATTCTAAAAAAGATTGACAAGTGGAAAATAGTACCAAAACACAACCGATGAAGAACATCTGAAACAATTAGTATTGCATTAAAGAACTTTAATATTATAATCCAGTTTTGTTGGAGCTAGATATACATGCATGTAGATATGTGTAGGTGTGTTAGCAGAATGATTTTCAGGTTTGATTCTTCATTTTCTAAAGCTTACTCTCTGTGTAATAATTTTACTAATAGTTAATTTAAAGTATTTATTGACATTTACATTGTCTCATAACCTAAAAATGTTGCACCTTTTATTGAAGACATACACAGCTCTTGTATTACATTGTTATTGTTATTATGCATTAAATAATAAATTAAATAGAAAAGCTTTTACACCTGTATATTCTTCAAAACTTATTGTTTGTACTGTTCCAATTACATGCTGAAAAATTACAGTTCTTACTAATATTTTCAAAATATGAATTTGTATTCATTATAATTAAAACTTTTTATAGAATTGATATAATAATGAAGTTTGTTGTATAGCGGGGTGTCCTGGACTTGGATAGAAAGGAAACTCGAAGACTTGCTTGTAAAAATATCTGGACATATTTTTATTACACAACATACATCTTTGTCGGCCAGAGAGTGTAGAGTGGGAGAGAGAGATAAGGAGAACCGCCAGTCTGTCCCCCAACAGGGACAGCGGTGTCGTGCCTTTCAGCTCCGCTGATGTCTGTCTGTCTTCTTTGAGTGTCAAGATTTCTGTCCGCTTCCCAGGGACATGCCATTCGGGTCTGCTATTATAGTTTCTCTAACGTCTATACAGTGTCAATCACCAGTCCCCATTTCCTGTTACTTTCTGAGATTCCTTATGCTCTGTTGTTAAGTTAAATTTTGATGCAATATACCCATCTCCTAAGTTGATCGAGGTCACTTACATTTCCGCCACAGGTGTCCGGATACATAAATCATAACAATATAATAATGAAGTGATATAGGCAGATCACCATCATGATGTCTCTTCTCAGTTTTTAAGTCCACTAAATGAGGTCTTAATGTTTCATTACTTTCTGAGATTCTTATATAAGGGAATGTATGCTCTGTTGTTAAGTTAAATTTTCTTAGAAAAAAAAAGAAAGGCTATCAATCTGTTTTTAACTTTAAAACCTGCTCATATGTTTCTGAGTATTTTACATATAAACATGAATGTGTCTATGTGTGAATAGTTTTACTGTCTATAGTTTTGAGAAGGGTCATTAACATTCAAAGAGTTTTTCGGATGATTGAACTTTTTGTTGTTTATGTTGTTAACACAACGTTTTGGCCAATCCATTCTACAGCCTCCTGAAGAGATTTTCTGCCCATAGAGTGCAGCCATTTCACTGGTGTGTGTGTGATTGCTTTGAGTGGGATCTTATTAATGTATATTGGTTTAAACAAACTCAGTAGATATTGTATTTACTCTGGTTCATGTAGATCTTTGATTGACAGCACATGTGCACAAGTTCATTTTATCATGATCCTGCAATCTAGCAGACAAGTTCTATCACTAAAAAAAATAGTTTCTCCATATTCATTAGACATGCATGAAAATTATCAAATTTAATGTTGTCATATCAATCAAGTGTGCCTTAGTTAATAAGTAAGGTCAAGGGTATACCATGCCATGCCTCTTTTGCATGTCAATCAGTTTCTTTTTTCATGATGTTCTTAGTAACTGAATAAAACAAAACTTCACACAATTCTCCCCATTATATCAGATCTTCATTGTGCTTACAGCAAGCAAGTAGAAAATCGTCACAACATTGTTAATATCATTACTGTTCTCTTTGAAGTTTGAACTCATCAATTATAGCAACACCCCATGTCAATTGCAAAGAAATTGTTGGCTCTTTAATCAAAAGTAGTTGGTCTATTTTTAAAAATTGCAGGATACCTTATAAATTTTCTTAGAAAAAAAAAGAAAGGCTATCAATCTGTTTTTAACTTAATTTTGTTGCTGTCAAGTCATGTTAAAATTTTGATAATTGCATAAATGAATGTATAGATTTGCTTATTTCCCTTTGTTGCTATTCTTTGTATTTATGTATTGCATTTTAAATGATTATTGAAGAACCCTTAAAACGCATAATTAGGGAAGATATGATTTTAGGGGTCATTGTATTCTAGTTTCAAAATCTTAGCCAATTTTATTATTAATAATAAATAATATCATCCATTTTTTACTTATTTTTTAATGGAAACCATTATTAGTTTATCATATATGGAATATATATAAGTACAAATACATAAATTGATTTTAAAATGATGTATCTGATCCAAAAATCCAAAATAATGTGAAATGAATATGTGGCAGCAATTTGTTACAATTTGAGATTTTGAAACATGTGTTATGACATAAAATGATTCCCCTCTTCAAAATAATCTAAGTAAAATAAACAATTTGGAAACATAATACTTTTATAAAAATTCATGTTTGTTTTTACAGCTTTTTCCCCTTTTGTTTTCAGGGAGTCACTTACCCGTCCATTCATGCTATGTGGGCCAATTGGGCTCCACCACTGGAAAAAACAAAATTGGCCACAATTGCATTCTCAGGTAGATTTTTTGTAGTTAAGTTAAATATATGTTTCCGTTTCTTATTTTCAATGGTAGTTATGTGCCACTAACTCTTTAGCTGTACAATTGTGTGTGTAAATGTAATTGACACATTTTGAGCTGAACTATTTAAATAATATATAACAATGAACTATTCCACTCTCGTTTTTCTCTGTTCTTGTTATTTTCTTCTATTTTCTCTCTATTTACCAGGTTAAAACAATTTTCAAAAATTACACACATTTATTGATGATCCTGAAAGTTATTTTAATTTATAATCTGACTAATGTATTTTTTTTCATACAATATAGGGGAAACCGGGACACAGTGGATCAGAAAAAAATAATTGTCGGTAGAAGCTAATTATATTAATATATTTGGGTAAAAAAAGGAAAGATAACTCTGTTGGCTGTGAAATATGTTCTATAAAGATAAGAAAATAATATCTCCCTAAAATAGAAGCTGGCAGGCAATAGTTTTTTTTAAATTTCTGATCCACTCTGCCCAACACTAGAACACAGTGAATCATCCCACGGGGAACAGTGAATCAACATAAAATTGAATGATTCAAAGAAGTCCCAGAGTGAAATTAACTACACATTTTATTAAAATATTGTTGAATTGTAGTTACAAAATGTTACAAAAAGTGATCATAAAAATCTCTCAAACATTCATTGGCAAATGTTAGACACTAGTGTATCTAACATTTGCCAATGAATGTTTGAGAGATTTAACATTTAACACAAAATCACATTCACACAGTCTCAAAAGCAATTTAAGAAAAGAATGATACAAAAGTTAATTTAAAATGCTCTTTTATTTTCCTAGTAAACTACATAAAATGAATTGACAGGATCATTTTTAATTAAAAGAATTGAATTTTTATGTCAGGGAAACAGAATATTATCTGATGTTGACAGAGAATTCATAGTAGTGCACCACTTGGGCTGTTCCCCCCCCCCTTTCAAATGGGTTTTGGTAAGATGCCAACTATCTGATCAAACAGATTTACTGCAATGTCCTCTGCATGGGTTTTTTCCACATTAAAAAAAATCAAGATCTTTATTTTCCATGAAACCTGATTCCAACCCTTTTCCACATTCTATTAATTCTATAATTAAAAAATATAACTAAACCCAAATCTTTAACTCTAAACCCATGTTGAGATGAAAATTCTAAAGCTTGGTACAGTGAATCACCAACCAGGACACAGTGACTCAGTACCAAAACTGATTCACTGTGCCCTGATTCACTGTGCCCCACACATACCATTGAGAAAGATACCCATACATCTCTTTAAAGAGCAAGCATAGTCATTGCAGTTTGGACAAGAAATCACCTATTATACAATCTTAATTTCACCTCATATAGCATAATTAGAAAATTCTGAATAGTTGTGGCTCTATACTGAAAGTAAGAGTACCTCTGAACATTACTTTTGGCTTAAAATTAGGTCCCTTCATCTTAATTTATTAGTTGCTTATTATCACAACTTTTTGCTCAGGCCTTAGGCTTATTCTTTATTTTCTGATCAATGCTATTTACTCACTGCTGGAGGGTAATCGGCCTGATCAGATAAGATGAAGGTAAAAAATAGTCATAACAATCTAATAATAATAATTTATAATACTTCATCTAATAAAAATTTTTTAAATGGAAAAATATATGTATATAAATAAAATACATATATTAAAAACAGATACATGTAGACATAAAAAGCCTATGGGGAATGTATACCTATTTGAGGCAGGTAGTGCAAAGGTTTTTGCTAAGCACACTTTCACAAGAACAATATCAACTAAAACTCATATTTAGAATGGTTAGGTTTCTTTTATCAATTTCTTGTGAAATTAATCTTACATAAATATTTAATGAAATGCAAATACAACAAGATGTAATTATTTAACCTTTTTTTCTATCAATGACTTTAAATGTAATGACATTAACAGGGAATTCATCATGCAGATAGTACAAGACTGATGGATTGGTAGGTAACATAAATGAACTGTTCTTCATATTAATGTCATAACAAATTTCAATAAATGCAATGAGAAAATTAAAAAAAATGGTTATGGAAAATTACAGAAGACCACTTCCACGCTTTTAAAGAATATATGTGTAGAAATAATAAAAAAAGAATTCTCTAAAATTACAAGCAGCAGTAGCAGCAAGTCAAGAGATTCACAACACAAAGAGTGTTTCTTTGTCAATGAGAACTATTGGCAGAAGTTACATAATATGGCACAAGTGATGGGAATGAATATGTCTTGATGAAGGAATACAAATGGTTGAATGTTTTGTAGAAATGGCAGAGAAATCAGTAGCAGGGGAGTGGCCAGTAAAGATGGAAGAATAAGAGAAAGGAGAAAAGAAGAAAGGAGTGGGGATGATGCAGTTTGATTATGAGGTGCATGAAAAACCTTTTGGGATTTTGATCAGATCAAATTCACTTTTGTTATTATTTCCACTGCTGCATTTACAAAAGATTACACATTGTGCATAGAACTATTGGTTGTTTCTCTGTCCGTAACCATGGACTCTTCCATTTAAAGATAACAATTTTGCTAATAAAAAATATCTTCTACCCACCTTTTCAAACAATGGACTCTTCCACTGAAATCAATTCTGTAGTTTCTTTTCTAAGAAAATCATCTCATGGAAATTCAAATATATCTGTGAATTTTTTCACGGGGATTAACTAGTCTTATTATAATCTTGTGGGTGCTGGAAAACAATTACCTGTTAATCACCTGATGCTCAATTAGAGTTTTCTTTTCTGTTGTATACATTTATTTGTATTAGGTTTGATTCAGACTCTATTAAAGGTGTCATTATATCAGTATTAGGTTTAAGGTACATGCCTTCCCTGAGAGCATTAGTATGCAATGACTGTGTTTGAAACTATACTACTGACTTCATTAACTGATATCATTACTGTACACACTCACATGCACACACATGCACACACATGCACACACAGATACACATACAAACAGAAAATGAATGTCATGGCTGATCTGGTCAAACTCTACAACCAATTATTTTTCTTAAATACAATTAATTTAAATTCAATCCCTATAAGTGGGAATCTAGGTTTTGAGCCTAGATTCCAATCTGGGCCTTGTGTAGTCAGTTTACTTGTGAAACCCACACAACTCAAGGTTGCTGATAAATATATACTTGTTAATAGACCTTGAAATTTAAAAAAGTATATATTCAATATCCATTAAAGATGAAAAAAAGATACCTTCATCAATAGTTGCTGCATATTTTTTCTGGGTGTCATATAAGAGCTTCTTCAAATAATCTTTCTCTTCTGATGTCACCTGTGAATTTGGTTGTCTTATATTAATATCCTGTTCTTTATTAGAAACCATGTACCAGAATATCAATCCAGTCAGATATCATTAATCAAAATAGTCAACACCAACATAGGTTTCTTCAGTTTTCAAGTTGGTCTGGCTGACTGACTGACTATGTATCATGTGTACAGGCCGCAACAATGAAGCTAGAGGGCTGAAAAGTTAATCATATGGTTTTTAGTTGGGGGTTCAATTTGCAATATAAGTTTATGCTTAATTGGTCCCTTAGTTTGTGTACAGCAGTGTTCACGCTTGTTTTTTTTTAAATTCAGACTTTTTAGTGATCACTTCCCAACAAAACATAATAGAAGTAACTTTTAAATTGATCACCCCCAACAGAACATGCTGCCAAAAGATGTAAGTCACATGATGGTTTCTCTTGAGTGACTAACCAGACCTGTCTTGCATTTCTCCCTGCTAAATTCAGTGGTCAAATGTGTCCAGCCTACTATTATTTGTTTTTACTTCCTTTGATTCCTGTCATTTCATAGTTTTTCCTTCAATCATTTTTGTTACATCGATATTCAGCTTTTCCATTGAGCAGCTTGTTTTTGACTGATTTTGCAAATGTTCCAGTTTTGCTGCCATGATTAATTGCTAGAAAAATACACTTTTAAAGAGTTATATTTCAAATATCAAAAATAAATCTTTTAATTTCCTAGATTTTGTACACCCATTTACACACTTATATGACAGATATATATATAGGTTCTAAGCATTTGTACACACACACACAAACAGACACACATGGTGTTTAAAAATGATTATATCAATTGGTTGTGTTATTTGAAGTATCTTTGTTATTTGAAGTATCTTTGTTATTTGAAGTATCTTTGTTATTTGAAGTATCTTTGTCTAACTCAAGATGGCTACTGGAGGAAAGTGCTTAAGCAATACTATTGGATACAAACTAAAAGTGGTAAACATATACCTAAGGTGTTTTTGTTTTATCTTGCCATGTTTTATTATTACATTCATGTATGATATTTTCACTGTAAATGATTGTTTTTCTTGAATTCCTGAATTACCAGTATTTTCATATCTATTGGTAGCTTGTTTTTATAAAAATGTTTTCTGCTGTATGTTTTATAAATGATTTTTTTGCTGTAGCTAAACTGATTCTGTTTTTCTCTTGTAAATTAGAGCAGAAAAAAAAAGATTTTTCCTGGTTGCTGCTGTCCTAGTTGCATATTGTAGCTACGTATTTAAATAACATTAAATGCTCACACATAATACATTTTTTTTCCTAATATTCCCTACTGAAACGAGGGGGATTATATGCCATCAAATACTGTATACAAAAACATCAAGAAACATTAAATACAATAGTCACCAAACAATACAATATTTTGAATTTTGAATATGTTTTTCTAGCATGATATTTATACTTAGAAAAAACTTCATTTTTGTTACAATGAATAATATCTTTTTATTATAAATTGTATCACATCAAACAGAATATTTCATATTCTGAGTATAACATTACTTTTCTTTTCTTTTCAGGGTCTTATTTTGGTACTGTAATATCATTACCAGTATCGGCAGCCCTTGCTAGATCACCTCTTGGTTGGCCTTCAATATTCTATGTGTGGGGTAAGTTAAATCTACACACACACATACACACACACACACACATACATGCATGTATGCACACATGCACACACACATGCATATAAGAATGCTTATGTATTCATGTATTTCTAAATAAAATAATGATTACATAGTAATTAGTAAAAATTTTATATCCCAGTTAATAAATTTTCATGGAAAACAAAAATGAATAATTATATATCAAGACCTACTTACTACACTGATAAAAATAAATGTTGGTGTTTTGTTCCAAAATTCTTAGCATCTTAGCATTCACGCTTGTTTTTTGAAAATTCAGACATTTTTAGTGATCACTGCCCAACAAAAGGTGTGAGAAGTAACTTATTCATTGATTGCCCCTTTTTCTAACATTTTAATTGATCACCCCCAACATGGCATGCTGCCAAAAGACGTTGGTCACGTGACGGTTTCTATTGAGTGACTAACTAGACATGTTTTGTATTCTATTTCCTCTGTCATTTGCACTCTCAGTCAAAGCAGGCTAAATTTAATATTGCTAAGAGTATATATGATAAAATTAAAACAACTAAATATTTCAACTAAATGATTAATATATTATTAGTTTACACATGCCCCATCAAACGCGTTATGCAGTTATGTCATTGTTAACACAGATTTCAGTGATGTGGCTGTCTCATTGTTACAAAGTTCAACTTGTGTGAAATTTTAGTCTTTAAAGAGCCTTTACTTCGAGTTATACTATTCAACTCAAACTGTAACTGGAATTAGTTTCAATCATAAAATTAAATCATTTACATGTCTATGCTGAAATACCTGTTGAAACTGAATGCTTATTGTTTTGAAATTTGCTCTTTCCAATTTTTAATTACTAAGTTACATTTATGGCATTTTGAAATAATTGCAGGAATCTTTTTATTTTTTACTTTAACAGCAGTTTCTTAAATTGTTTATTCAATGTACATTCATAGCAATGTGTCTTTTCTATGACATTAATGAGTCAGAAGCTACTTTCGCCATGAGCTTGTCACTGGAATGAGTATAAATGTGTTCTTCAAACACTGCTTCCTTTCAATGTAAAAATACCTTATGAAAAAATAAAATTTCATGTAAACATGATCGATATGAAATGATTTTCAGAGAAGCAGTTTTCTTCTTCATCAAAGTATACAAGGCTCAAATCAATCATTCAAAAGTTATGATTAAAGCCAAAATTAAAAGAAAAATCCGCCATTTTGCAATCATATATTTCCTTTTTGAGTATTTAGTCTCATCACATTTACCTTTACACACCACAGTTTAATGTGAACAAAATTTTAAACAGGTCTGGTAGGTCACTCAATAGAAACTGCCATGTGACTAACATCTTTTGGCAGCATGCCATGTTGGGGGTGATCAAATAAAAAATTAGAAAAGGTGGTGATCAATGAGTAAGTTACTTCTCTTACCTTTTGTTGGATCACTAAAAAGTCTGAATTTTCAAAAAACAAGTGTGATTGTAAACTTACATTGTAAATTATCCCCCACCCCCGTTCAAAAAACAAAAAGTTTTTTCTAGACATAGCTCCTTTAACTCCATTGGTACGGCCTGTACACATGACACATACATACGTATATAGCCAGCCAGAATGACTTAAAAACTGAAGAAACTTATGTTGAATATGTTGGTTTTGGTTGACGGTTTCTAATAAAGTCAGAATTATTGAAAGTCTTTGCAACCTATGTTGACATCAATACATTATGACAAAATAGATTCTATATATATTTCTTTATCTTTTTTTTCCAATTTCAGAACTTCACTATCCCAAAAAACAATTTTTGTATATAGTTCTGCAAGCATGTTTCACCAATGATATATTTGCTTTTTATTTCTTGCGATGAATCTTTATTTCAGGTTCAGTTGCAATACTCTGGTTTGTAGCATGGGCCTTAATTGTAAAAGAAGCCCCAGTTGATCATAAAAGCATTTCCCAAGAAGAACTGGAATACATTCACCAGAATATTGGATATGGTTCTGAGCAAACAAAGGCATGTATTTTATAACCAGGTTTTAAGATATTGTACTTTTTATTTTTACTCTTTTTCAAAAGACCTAAGATGCATGAATTGGTGAATTGGTGAAAAGATGGTGAAATTGGTTTTTTAGATTATTGATAGGAACACATATCTGAGGAAACCTACAGAATTTATTGACTGAAATTTAATGATTAAAATAAAGATAAGGATATTAGTCTCATTAAGAAACATTTTTATCAAAACTGACACTTTTCCAAAGTTAACAGAGGTCTGATTGAAAGCAGCCAAAATTTAATCGGGAAAAAATTATTAGTACATTTTTTGGCGAATTTTAACCAAAGAAAACAACTAAATAAATTTTAAAAAGCTGAAGTTAAAAAGTAGCCAAAAATGAATAAAGATGGTTTACAATATTTCATATTGATGGCCCGCCAATTTCTTGGGGGTTCAGGGCACAGACATGTCACAAAATTTCAATTAGAGAATAACTGTAGACTCCCTGCTAAAGCTGAACACCTACTACTATAATAGTACTCTAGTGGAATTGCATTACATACATTACTTTACAGTAAACATCCATAAAATACCTCAATACTAACAATACTGTGTTGTACATAAAATAAAACAGTAAACATGTACAGAGAGAGAGAAAGAGTATACCTGTACTTGAACTTGTAAAAATGTCTTTTGTAAATAAATGTATACATAAATTTATGGTAATACAACTTAGTAATGTACTATACCCATAAGGCCCTGTGCTTTTACAGTTTACTAAAATGTACATTATTTTTAGTAGTCCAGGGTTTTTCACAGCAGCCTGCAAAATGTAAAAATCCCATTTAACTATTGATGACAAAATCACAAATATTAAAATCCGCAAAATAGAAACCAGCAAAAAACAGCTTTGGCTGTTGAAAAGGTGACGGGAAGGGCTCATACAATTTGACAACGGCTCTCTTACTACTACTTACACTTGTGAAGATTTTTCATGAATATGTGAGGAAAAACTGCCAAAAAGGTGTGAAATATTAATTTTATTGTAAGGAATGTTTGTGCTAAGAATTATTTTGTAAGGAATGTGTGTGATAAGAATGATTGACGAAAATCCTGATTAAAAAATTATTTGTCCCTGATGTTTAGAACCAAAGATTGGCTTGAATGACCACCAAGGTTAGCCTATGTGAGAAATCAATTTTTTCTTATTCTCTATGCCAAATTTAAGGTCAATGGGCCTTGTAGTTTTAGAGTAAAAGGGGTATGGACAAACAAAGGGCTCAAATATTAGTATAGATTAAAAAAAACAGGATGCTTATCTATAAGCATTTACCTAAAACTAAAATACCTGTATATATGTAAGTGACACTCCAATAAGAGGATTATTTTTAAAAATTGAAATTTCGACATGCCGGGCTAAAATGGTTTGCCATCACAGGGTTAAGATTTAAATGATATAAATACATTTAAGATTATGGTGGGCAGACTTTGATTCATTCTCCTTTCCACCCACTCAGCAACAAAGCTTTGTGAGTTCAGTGACTTGAAAATCATTCTTGATTTTTGAGTTTTGTACATTTTGTTTAATGAGCGTCTTCTCAACACTATAAATCAGAACTGTATAAACCAGCACTCATTGTGTTGATGAGCAGGCAGAAAGAATTCAAGAAACACAACTGACTTCATTGTGGTGTTTTCTATGCACCCACACATTATCATTGGTGTTACTATTAAGTTAGGAAGGAGGATTTGAACAACTACACCAAGATGCAGGATGAATCTATCAAAACAACACATCAACCCATAATGCAACAAAGATAAATGAAGGAAAATTAGAAGATACTGCTGAGGGGAGTTTTAAAATTTATTAGGATTGTGATCAGAAAATTTAGGCCCAGTCTGCCATGGACTGGGCCTAAAGTTTCTACTGTAAAAGGGCCCACATAATCCTAAAATTTAGTCGATCTTGTGTATTGATTTATGGTCACAAAATCATGCTTTTTTTTAGATCCGTAGATCCGTATCTTATTATTATCACATTTCACATCTTGGTTTTGTATCTTATTGATATCTTCACTCATACCCTATATGCCAATAGGGTATGTGTGAAGATATCAGTAGACAGCAATAAATGATTAAATGAGTAGCTTCTTTATAGCTTTAAACTGTTAAATTCAATGACAAGACAGAGTATATGATATCACATTATTCACAAAATTATTATCATAAGTTGCACATTTTACTATATCAATCGACCTCCCGGCATTACGCCTTGTATTTTAGTTCCTATTTATTATTTATTATCATAATGTTGCTCATTTTAAAATCAACATAGTACATACAATTTAAAATTTAATGTATTCTATCAAGTAACTTATACGTTGCAGCTCACTTTACAGAACTGAAAATGAACTGAAACAAGTTTAAATTTAATTATTGTATAACAACAATAAACAATCACATCAAAAAAATAATAAAAGATCATTAAAAATGATAAAATACTCTTCAGTAAGCAAGAAAAATTGTGAAATAAATCTTTTTCTAAGCAAACATATCTAAATATTCTACTATCAAAGAAGGGCCCACCGGGAGATTCCCCAGTATCCTGATGGGCCAGTCTGCCACTGATTGAGATTGGTGATGATTTTGTTTCAGTTATAATTACTATTAAATATTGCTGTATAATTGATATTTATTTCCTTTGTTTATATCAGTAAGGATCTTTCTCCAATTCTGTTATATTTTAGTCATAATTTTTATCCCCATGTTGACATTTGTGGTTGCCAATTCTATCATTGTTGTGAAAGTAAATATCTTCATTAATATTGTTTTTCTGTTCCTACTGAGCAAGGTTTTTTATTATACACATTATTTTGTTTCCTCCATCATTCCTCATAAAATCAATAGCAATGTGAATCTGTTAGTCTGCAGCTGCCTAGGCTTCAAAATGTTATGCATTAGAAATATAGAACTTTTCAAATATCCCCACATATGACCCAAACAATATATATCTATGTCTCTTTTTTTCTGGTTTTTAATATATTTTAATGACCAGGGTTTTATTTTGCCTTTTTGTCACAATTTTTATTTTAAATTATTCCATTTAATTTTATTCTTAGGCCAGATTTGTATGTGTTCAGGTTTTAGTATCCTTAAAGTATAGAAAAAACTAAAAAAATATTGCCAATCTGTTATTGACACATTGTTCAAGTTTTATAAACATGAACTTTGGCTACTTTTATTTTTAAAACTGATGAAAAAATGTTAATTGGAAATTCTAGGATTTCAGAATATTTGAATAATCTTTGCTACCATTTTATCTGTGTTTTGTCTTTGATAAATTTATGGTTTAAATCTTATTTGCAGTATATAATTTTTGTTCTTTTGAATTTCTAATTTAATCTTTTAAAAAATTCTTTTGTATGCACAAAGTTTGTTGAAGATCTGTGCCGCCATTTGGAAGTTTAGTTGTAACATCCATAAATTTTGGTCATATCCTTCAAGATTCTTCAAGAATAAAAAATATAGAAATGTTCTTTGAGTGCATATTATTTGCTTCATATGTATTGAATTCAACTTTAAATCTGTAATTGATCCAATCCAGCTCACAAGTTTCATATTTCTCTTTGTATTTTCACATTTTTTATATGCAGGCAATTCTACTCGTGGTCCAAATTCAATCAAGCTCAGGTAGCAAATATCATTGTGTTCCCTCTTGGATATTATCAATAGAAATGAAGTGACAATCCTGGAATATAAATCCTTGAGATTTATTGGATAAGTCTACAATAAAAAGTATTCTTTTATCAAATAACTTGACCTAAATTTCTTTAAAAGACTAGCCAAATACCAGTCCTATGGACAGGTTTTTCAGCTTGTATATTTAAAACGTTGTTATAAATTTATTCTGTTTTTTTTATCTCGATTTTTAAAACATCGTTTGTTCTAGTCACACAAAATAACTTAGATTCTTTCATGTTTTAATACAATGGCAAAAGAAAATTCTTGAAAAAAACATTTACAAAGAAAATTTCACTTTCTGGTTTTGTTTTCATTGAAAATCTCTACGTGAATGCTGTCAAGAAAAATCACACCCAAAATAAGGTACACCAGGGAATTTATTTAGGTTTTTTTAATCTTGATTTTTTAAACATTGTTTGTTCTAGTCATACAAAAAGTGATATTTTATTAACTTGTCGGCTTAATAGAATTGTGCTTAAAATTGTGACTTGACAACACCAATATATTTAAAACATTTTTTCATTGTATGTGCAGTTTTATTATTCATTGTTCGTTAGGTAGATGCTGGCATTTGAAATTGTTTGGCCTTTTGTGAACACAGACACCACACTATTATTATTTAGTTGCAAATCATCTGTATTTTTTTGCATTCTCTAAGTTAAGACATTTTTAGAGGTACCTTAATTCAATACCCTTGGTTTCAATGCACCGTTTATCTGATAGTGGTGGTGCACACACAGACATACATAACACAAATTTATATAGGATGCACAAATGGTATAATTGAACAATGGAATCCGTTGTAATGAAGGATGGTGATACTATTGATGGTCTTAGTCTGCAGAATCTCGTTGATATTTCTGTTCACCCCAATTAGTATTGATAGTGTTAAGAAAAGTTATGCTGTTATTAACAATTATTTGAAAGATTAATTCACGGAGAAATATTTAAGCATAAGATTTGAAAGAAAGTAAAAAAAACCTGAAGCCATTTTGAACTTCATATCTGAAATAAAAGGTTCAATAATAAGGAACCTGTAATTTGAACTTTCTTAGAGATGGCATATTATCATTAGAGGATTGTAGGAAAATGGTTATTGCTTCAAATGGGTCATATTTTGATTAAATATTTTTGTTATTTATATCATCCTTTATGACATTTTATATTTCTTAAATAAGGAATAGTACTCTATAATTAGCATTTAATAGTCACCTCCCTTGAAAGTTTTTTTTTTTCTTAGGTGAACACGAATGATGACCCCACAATATTATCATTCTGTTGCAAATCACCAGAATCTTTTGCATTCTCTAAGTTAGCACATTTTAGGGGTACCTTAATTCAATACCTCCTGCTACAATGCACTGTTTATCTGATATAGGGGTTGCATACAGACATATGTAATGCAAATTTATATAAGATGTCTTTATTTTGATAAAGAAGCCATGAAGATCATTAAAATGGAAGTTTAGCATAATTATAATCATAATTTATAGTGTATTTTTATAAAAAAATTCTTTTATACTAGTCATTTATATAACCTGTGAGATCACAGGTAGAATTTATTAAGTAAATATATCAAATTTTCATTTACTCTAATGATTACATGCAGTGACAACAATGCAAATTCTGGCAGGAGAGGGCAAGGGAACTGCTTTTCTATTGCTGCCCACTGACTTTACTGCTCCTCCACCACTCTCCCACTTAGCTTTAGTCATTTTCTACACTAACAGACTAACCCTTTTTCTGTACAAGACAAACAAACCTCTGGCAATAGGGGAAAGTATTCCTGATTAAACATAGAATTTTGCAATTTTTATCTACTTTTTGTTTGAGCAAGTTTGAACACTTAATCTCTATGTTGCACCCTGAAAATCAAAAAGAAAGGGATTGTCAGTGGTCAGGAATTAATGTGCGCATTACCGACAGAACATAAATATATGTATAATGATTGGATATTGGAATAGACCAAACCAAACACGCTTGAAATAGATTATTTTTTCTTTAATATGGTTATTTGAAAAACAAATTTATAAAAAAAGAAGTAAGTGGTAAGATTTTAACATTCAGCTTCACAGACTAATCTATCTGGCTTATCTTTAATGTAAATGATGCCTTTACTTCAATATTATGGTAACTGTATGCACAATTCTGCTAGATCTTTTACACCTACAGTGTACATGGATGCAATTTAGATCCAAATATATTTATCTAGTATTAAGTCATTTACGTGAAATTTCCCACTGGGGAACTTTTCTTTTGATATTAAACTTTGTGAATTTTTAATAACCTCATGTTATGAATTTTTGATGAAGCATTGAATTGACAAAAAGTTCTCATACATTCACAAATTGTATTCAGAACCAAATTATTATGAATTATTCTACTTCAGTGCTTTAAATCCTCACTTTATCAAACACTCGATAGAGTTTATTGCCTTCAATAAGTGCATTCTTATAAAAATGATCTAAAAAAGGAATTAGGGTCCCTAGATATTCTGATATATTTTGATTAGTAGTTCAAATAAGACAATCAAAACAATTTAGTTATATAAAACTCCAAAACTTCATAGAATTTATTAAACTGGTTAATTTGCATCTGAAAGCATTTCTTGATGATAGCCTATAAATTTTATAATTTTTCCACCATATTTTCACAAAAAAGTTGGTTTGTAATAATTTTTCAAAATTCATAAAAAAGAATCAAATATCAAATATCCCTTACATTTGATCCATTCTATCGATTGCCTCTACATCTACTACAACTGTCTATCATTGCATCAACTGTGGTAATTCAAAGCACTATATTCAGTCAGCCATTTTACTTGCTGGACTGAGCACTGTTGTTTGTGAGAAACAGCCATCTTTGAACTTGCAGGCAACCTGCAGCCATTATCACATTACATATTTACTGCAGCAGTTGTGTGAGGGAATTATTTATTCTGATGTAGTTGTAGCATGATAGCCATCATTAGGACATTGTGTGTGGTTCATAAGAGAATTCTATTGGCTCTTACATCTCTGCATAAAGGATATGTGCCCAGAAAGAAGATTAAATAATAAATTAATCAAGAATAGAATTAAATACCTTTACATGTATGCAATTACAAATTATGGATACACAGTCACAAATATATATTTGTGACTATACATGCATTTAGTTTATGTGTATGTAAAGGTATTTAGTTCTATTCTTGATGAATTTATTCATCATTGTATCCGTATTACTGTATCGATGTTAAAATACTGACTTCGATCTATATCTGCTGATGATGAAAATTCTTCGAAATAGGTCCGGAAAAAACATATAACAAATAAAATATGTATATATTATACTCTGTCTTAACTTTAACAGTATTTCAGAGCCCTAAAGAAATGTATGTATGAAGAAGCCCAACAACTGGTTGCTACACTAAACATGAAATATA
>VCCN01002572.1:1452126-1475210 GCA_006491835.1 Architeuthis dux
TATATATATACTACATACACACGTATATATATTAGCAAAGGTCAGAGACCTTATAAACAATGAGATTTCATTACTCACTAAATGGAATCCAATAAAAGAAAGATTAAGTAGAAATTGTAATCATATCTGTAGTTCTACATCATTGCAGCTGGGAATATTAAGAAAATATACATTTTCCTGAATTCCTCACATTTATCACCCAAGTTCTGACTAATGTGATGCTAGACAATAAAGGTTACATTTACCTTTTGAGTCATTTTTGGGAGAAAAAAGGGCAAGTCTTATATGCCATCAAATACGGAAGTTAAATCTTGAATCTGACAATCTGAAAGGAAGAAGTTGAACTCAGCTGATAATGATTAACAAAACACAGTGAAATATTTATATCTTCAAAATTAAGAATGACAATCCAAACACAACTACAGCAATACCTTCAATAGTGCGGTTTTGATTAGTGCTTATTTTGATGTAATACGGTTACGGTATTGCTATACAAATTAATGTTATTAAGAATAAGCTGGAAAAAAACACATTAAACAAGGGAAATTATGAATGACTGCCAGTGAACGATAATAAGATAATAAGACACTCATATGCTTCTTTTTACCTTGTAAATTAAACAGTGGTGGTGGGCAATGATCACTAAATAGTCCAAATTTTCAAAAAGCAAGTGAGAATGCTGCTGGACACAAACTAAGGGATCAGTTTAGCATAAACTTACATTGTAAATTGAACAACCCACTAAAAACATTTTTCCCTACTTATTGAGGGAATGTGTGTGCAAAATTTCAAGTTTCTACTATAAACGGTTAAGGTTAGGCAAAGCCCGGATACATATATAGATATATAGATACATAGAAATGTCAGACCACATGGATAACCTAGACCCAGCAACAGTATTTAAACCAGTGTTGTGGGTTGCAGTGATTAATTATAATAAGACCACACTCTAGCAGTGTTTAATTATACTAAAATTAAAAAATACTGTTTTGAACAGCAGGGAAAATTTTGGAACAAATTAACTACACTAATCAAGCTTTACATGTATTTTTATTCATAATCTCTATAATAGTCGCTGTTAGGGACCTAAATATGAAATTGATATCACAATTTCCATTATCTTTTCACATTTTTATCTGCATTTAAAAAGGTAAAAACCTTTCTGAACATTTATTTTCACACTATACCTATTACTTTTCTTTCTTTTATATGTTAAGAAGATATTGTTATTACTCATGTCAGTCAACATCAATGATGCTTGCAATTTTTATTTCATAAAAACATAATGCATGCAAATTATTTTTCTAGTCTTTGATTTTGTTTACTACTTATTATGGTAGTCTGAACAAAGTATCTAATTCTTCGTCTTTCAGAACTTTTACCTTTGGAAAACTTAGGTATTTCTTTGGAATATTTCTTTGTTGATTTGATTTAATTCATGTTATTGTTCATTTTCTTAACAGCTTTCTTCATCCAAGCCATTTTCATGGTAGCTGCAGGTTTTTTATTGACTCGAGAAGCAGGTATAACTTGTGTCACCATTGGTGTAGGTATTGGAGGGTTTGCCTGGGCTGGATTTAGTGTTAACCATTTGGATCTTGCCCCACAGGTAAGTCTGAATTTTGGAGTCATTTCTAAAAGTCATTAGAATTGAGTGTGTGCCTCAATGAATTCATCTCAGAACAGCTCAGCAGAATTACTCAACAGAATCACCCATCAAAAATAGTAATGCTGAAATGATGTCAAATTCAGATCATTGAGTGCTAGTATTCTTTCCTCCTAAGATTCTTGGAGTCTAACTGAAGCTTCCAGAAATAACAAAATTGTGATAACTTCCATTAGAAGATTTAAAAGATCACCAATAAAACTTCAGATTATGTTACCTTTGATAATGATTATGTTACTTTTTCTTATAAGATGAGATTGTCAGCTGTCCCAATATAGTAAAAACATTTTTATAATATCCTGTCATAATTAACTTCACTGCACATATACAAAACAAAGTGAATACAGCAAATAAAACACTCGACTACATACGATACTCATTTAAGTTCATCAATGAGGAGAGCTTCCTACTACTTCACAAGTCTCTGGTACATCCCAATCTGGAGTTTGGTTCCTGCATATGGTCTTCCTATCTGAA
Organism: Architeuthis dux; assembly: GCA_006491835.1. Lineage (NCBI taxonomy): Eukaryota > Metazoa > Mollusca > Cephalopoda > Oegopsida > Architeuthidae > Architeuthis > Architeuthis dux. Next base: position 1,454,270 of record VCCN01002572.1, read on the forward strand.
GTATAACTCAGATGCCATAGAGAGAGTTCAAAGGAGAGCCACCAAGACCATTCCAAGGCTGGGAGATATATCTTACACTGAAAGATTAAAACAACTTAATCTAGAGACCCTTAAATACAGAAGAAAACGTGCTGACCTATTGGAAGTTTATAGAATCTGGAACAACATACATAGAGTGGATACTGACGTTCATTGCTCAAAATGTCCTGATAAGAAAATGTTGACTTCATCTATCTGCAATAAAACCAGAGGACACAGCCATAAACTACAAATTCAGACCTCCCCGGTGGAGGTCTGAATTTGTAGTTTATGGCTGTTAGAAACTCAGCAAGAGTAGCAAACGCATGGAACAGCCTAAGAATGGTCACATCCGAGAATATCAATATTTTTTTAAATAATCTTTATTCTGATATCGGACATACCAAATTTAACTAACATTTTTCTTATTAGTTTAAACCCAGCCCAACTACACACTGAAGCTGGCTTAATGATGCAATTAACTGCTGTCAAAATAAGCCTATTTCAAGTAATTCAAGTAATAATTCTATATAGTAGGCTAACATTTCTTTATTCTATACATAGATATAACCATATTTCCATACTCTAGATTATATTTATATGGTGGAATGTCAAAATTATATCAGGAAGTTCCTCTCATAGTTGTATATAAAATTAAATTACATATAATTAATAATAATTAATTGCACATTATAATTGTATTAATATCTAAAGTTATCCCTCTGTTTTTTTATTGCTAGTATGCAAGTGTACTGATGGGTATTTCCAATACATTTGCCACATTACCTGGTATCATCAGCCCAAGTATCACAGGACACATCGTATCCCACCAGGTGAGTGGACATAGTAGAGAAAATAACTTTTCATTGAAATTGAAAAAGTCATTCTAGACAGTATTAGCAGATTACATATCATCATATTTTTCTGCAACATTCCTGTCATCACCAGATTTCAAAACACAACACTTGATGAACAGAGAGTTCATTGATAAAACTATTATTATGAAACCTGTAAACATTAGGATAGTGGTTCAAATAAACTGGAATTTCAGAGCCACCAAATAATTTTCAACCAAAATGGAATTTTATTAATTAATATCAGAAAATTGAGAATATCTATTAAAAATATTTTATCTAATGCCTAGTCTATTCAATCTTTGGATTATTAAAATTACTTCATATGTGGTTTTATGAGTTTTTAAGATAGGAAGCTTATTTGATCTTCACTGCACTTTTTCCTCTGAAAACAACTAAAAAATATTTTAGTCTACAAAGCTTCACTCCTTTTTACAATAAATAACTGATGTGATTGATACCATAACTGAAACACAAATGCACAAAGTATTTGTGAAACTTCAAAATTACCACACATTATCTGAAATGGTGGTGGAAATGTTCAGGCTTGAAAAAATGAATTTGTTTTATTGATTATTTTTATTTCCTATAGAAACTAATGAGAAATTCTATTCTGCTCACACATGATTTATATAAATTTATTTAGGATTTAATATATTTTCAACAATTTGTTTCTTACTTACATATTTTCAATTCCTTATAAGCTAATTACTGCTTCCAGTTTGTTTGTTTTTTCAAATTAATTATTATATATGATATATTCTTAAGGATACACAAAGAACTATTTTATAAGAAAGAACATTTCAACCCAACAGATTTTTAAATTCTTCATTTCTTGATCCTTGGGTGGAAGGGGGAGGGGAGATGATTATTATCCAGACTAATTTAAACAAATAGATTGTATTGATAGAAATATTTCTTGATTTTCTCTATGCCCTGTTCCTTTCTTTTGATCACCACCTTTGAATCATGTCTATTCAAACAGTTAATGCCCTTCTGTTTTTGAGTTTAATGCTGACAAAGAATTCATCTGGGTGAAAAAGACTTTTTCCATGAGATATTTTTGTTTTCTCTTTTACAAACATTAAGTGAACAAATTTAGTCAATTTGGAGACTGAAGTAAGTTTAATGGATAATCTATTTTAAGAATTCCCATCATATTCATAAGGAATTATAAACAAAAAAACAATTGTTCACATACTTCTCTCTGCTCTGAGCCATTTGTTCTAGTTCCTCCCATGAGTAACCCAATCTCTTAAAATGTCTACATGAAAGTCTCATCAAATTTTAGCATAACATTTTGTTAGCTTCAAATGCAAAGACAAGCTCCAAAGGATAAGGGATGCGAGTTCAAATCTTGCAAAAAGCTTATTCTTTATTTCTAATCTATGCTGCTTATTTAACAGATGTAGAATAAATGTTAAAATCCTCTAAGAGTTACAATGAAGAGCAACAGAAGTAGGATGGGTGCAGAACTAGTCAAATATTAATGACAATGCTTACGAGTGCTTAAAACTGCATTAAAAATTTTAATTTTTTCAACTCAAAAATTGTTAACTGATATGAAATATTTTGCATCCATATTTTTGCAGTTTTTGACAATTTTCTTGTTTCTCAGAAAGTTTAATGAACACCTGTTTTCAGTCATAAAGTTACAACTCATATTTTAGTATAGGGAAGACAGGGGCTAGTTGGGCACAGGGGCAGGTTAAATCACTTGCTTTAATTTTTGTTTCCACCACTTGATGGTGCTGCTGTCAGCCTCATTTTGAGCAGAAAAATTGCTGTATCGTGCTGTTGATGATAATGTAGTCTATGTTTATGAGAGCTGGCAATAAACAGTATAGATATGCACTACATTTCAAGCAGCTTCTGTCAGAACCTTTTCTTGGAATAGAATATAAAGAAAAACATTGTAAGCTGGTCTACTTGGTACACTGTAATTGTATGCAATTGAGGCAGAGGAAAAACAAAAAGCCTGCAAAATAACAAAATTAACTTTAAACATTGGTATCATCATTCTTTTCTTATTGTTCTTTTTTCCATCTTTCACCTATCCCATATGATTCTACTTGTCCTACCAGGAGGTCATTATATTCCTAAAATCTTACTTTTTACTCAAATACATTCTTCTGTCCAGTTTAAATTTTATATTTCTTAATTATAACAATATATTCATCCTATCTGTACCTAATAGCAAGAGAACTAACTTGCCCAATCAGATTATCCCCACTGGCAGGGTAGGTTTGTACACTTTTTTCTGAATGTTTAAATGATTATATAATAAACTCGACAAATGTTTCAGATTTAAACGACCCATCCAAAGGAAGTCTCTTTTCCATAGTAACTTTTGGTCATATTTGCGTTTTAATGAATTAATTTCAAAGGAAGTTACAGCCATCTAAGTGAAGAATGTACCAACTAGCCCCTGTCTCCCCATCTGTTGTTTATTTAGGTTTAATTTTTATTATCACTGTTATGCAATACATCTATTCAATTTTGTACAAGTAGGGATGCATAAAAGAATATAATTTTATATATTATCTTGGCAAAAATATCAATATATCAGAAAATCGTTATATTATTAATATTTATATTAAAATTCTTTTCTTTTATCTTTTTCATAATGATGCATTGCTGTTGACCAATTTCAACACCTAGCTGGCTTCAGAATGGCATATCATCTTCTATGTAGCAGCCATCATCTACTTATTAGGTGGAATGATCTATGCTCTATGTGCCTCTGGAGAACGTCAGAAGTGGGCAGAGATGCCTATGGGTTATCTCCCATACGATGACTTCACAGAACCCAACCAACACTGAGAGATCAAAAGACAAGATATTTTTTTGTGTTTTCTTTTCATTTCCCTTTTTTTTATTTTGTGAAAATGGAGATTATGTCCTGAAATTAAGACTTGACTTAGTTTACAGGGAGTCTGCAGAGTTACATCATATTTTTATATATCTTTAAATAACAAATTATTTAATCATTGAATTATTTATTTAATAACATAATAATTTGATTAAGTTATATATTAGGTGTTTGTAAAAGTTTCCATCGAAAAAACATTTTTTATGTAAGTATTAAGTCTCTAGTTTTCAAAAAAGAGTGCTGGGAACCTTTACACACACATAATATAATAGAAAATATATGAATTATAAATGTTTAACTAAATTCTAAAGCTTTATGTAATAATTTACAACTTGAGTACTTATCACACTACTTAATTTTGTTTTCTAAATTCCTTTGTATTTTTTGTAATTATAAAAATATTTTGTTTTCTTTTCACAACAGTTTTTGGTTCTGAAATAAAGCAAGTCTTTTAACTCTCATTCATTGATGATAACAAATTGAATATTTATGCGATAATGGGCTTGTTAAAGAAAATAGAAAATGATGTTATGTTGGGCTCTGTGAGTTGGATGATATCAGAAGAGTTCTAAGTCCTTTTTCTTTTCCTTTCCATTACTCTGTCAATATTTGGAGAATTAAGTAAAATTATTGGCTATTCAGGAATCTGAGTCTCCAAAAACATAGAAACAGTATTTTTTTTTATTACAATACAGGTGTATATTTTTTAGAAATGTTGCTGGTTAGCTTTTTCTGTTACATCTATTTTATTTTTTTCCTCCTCCTGTTTTGTATTTTTCTTTTAATTACACATATCTATACACTGCATACACTTTAACAGACAAGGACATACACATTTACAGATGTATGCAGCATACAGACAGACTTACTGTACATGAAATTTGCATATCACTACAGGCACAGATCAAATTAACATTTTTTTACATGAATATCTAAATAAAGTAATTTTATAAATAAAAAACACTAATAATCCCAAGTAATCATAAATTAACTTTAAAACAAAATGTATTATATCCATTATCATTGACAGATGGAGTTAAAAAAAAGATTTGGAGCCCCACTCTGCTCAAAATCTTGGATCTGCCCCTGCACTGTCAGTATGCTAATGTACAATTCACAACTAAAATATTACATGGTATTATATTCTATTAAATATAAAAAGACTTTATATTTTTTGTCACATTCCACTTTTTAAATTAACTTTTTGTGAGTTTAGCTGAGTATGTAGTTGAGATAAATAGAATTTCATTGCAAACACAATGCAATTTCATAATTTCTCATACATGCATATAAACATCATTAATCTTCAGTGAGTGCCCTGCTATTGTGATTTTGTGCCAGACTAGATTAAGTATAGTAAACATCTGTATCAGTTCTTACAGGTGTATATTTTAAAATAAGTTAAAAAATTAGAATATACACGTTTGGTTAGTCACTCAATAGTGTTGGAGGTGATCACTCAAAAATTGGAAAAGGGGATGATTAATGAATAAGTTACTTCTCTCGCATTTTGTTGTGCAGGGATCACTAAAAAATGCTGCCAGACATAAACTAAGGGACCAATTTAGCATAAACTTTCATTGCAAATGGAACCCCCCACAAAAAAAACACACACACACACTAAAAACTTATTTATGGAAGAATTCTAACAAAACAAATAAAACGGTTTTCCTAGACAAAAGGGGCAAAAGTTTAAATTTTCAGCCCTCTAGCTCCACTGGTGTGGCCTGTTTGCATGATACATGCATAGATAGTCAGCCAACCCAACTTAAAAACTGAAAATGTAAAACTGAACAAGTTCATTAAAGTAAATTTGTATTCCTTTTTATTTTGATAAAAATATTATTAATTTCAGTAAAAGCAGAACATTTGTGAATAAAAAATAAACTAATTTTGCCCTCTTTTTGCCTCTCCTCCTTCCTCCAGCACTGCCTACTTCTTTTACAATGTTTATTTCAATTTGGGCTAGAGATTGGTTATATGAAACCAAAAAAATATGCCTAAGAATCAGAATCCCTTCTGGACTTTGTTAAGTGGAAACTCAATGACAATGTTTGTTATCAGTTTGTTTAATAAAGAGATTGAATCATATCAAACTTCTCTAACAATTCTCTACATCTTTATATAAAAAATCTGAAAAACAAACCATTCAGTAATGCCACTTAAAAATTGTCTTGCTGACTCTACACAACCATCAAATAGTGCCTAGCTAACTTGAGGTACATCAATGAGCCTAAATGTTTATTAGTAGTGGAACTCATTGAATTCTACATTTAACAATATCCTATTTTTTCATATTGCCTTTCCCAGTCAGCATCTCAAAGCATTATAGCCGAGGACAAACCAGACTGGCAGGGAAGATTGTTTAGTACTAATCTTCTGCTATGATGTTGAATGCTGTTATGTCTTTGTTGGTTTGCTGTGTTCTGTTTGGCTGTCTTGGTTAAAACGCGTTTGGGTTTTGACCGTATTTAGCTGTGTTGGAAAAAGAAGGGAGAACAAAGACACGTCTGTTCGTTAAGAATGATCGCTGGAAAAAGGGCCGATTCTTAGCTCCCAGGCAAGCCCTCACTTCCGGTATCAAAAACGAGACTTATTGGAAATGAGGCTCACTCTGGTGGCTTCCATTTCGGCTCATATCATGCGAGTCGCTTCGTTTATTTACAATTAAACACAAAGACGAAAAGATACATAAACACATAAACATTACAAATGCCTGAACCAAGCTTGACTAAAATTTGAACATTAGACAATGGTGAACAGTTTCAAACTTCAGCACCATTGTGTTGCTTTCACTTGACCCAGAAAACTTTAAAACCAAAATAATGACAAAAGTGGAAAAGTTATTCTTGTTTCTTATTTTTACAAAATCTCTTTTCTTTAAGTAAAAGACTTATTTTATTTGTTGGTATTTAATTTCAAACAATGTTATCAAAACATTTTTCATGTTGCTGAAGTTACTCTTGGTAAAGAATAACTAAGGGCTGACTTTTTGCCTTATTCAATAACCTAAATGCAATTAAATATTAACAACGTGACTACAAAATAAAAAATAGGATCTTTCAAGCTGCACCTCACATAATTATATTATTTAATTGAAAACTTTATGTTAATTTAAATATTAAATATTTTGGGCAAGGTATCCTATGAATCATCAAAACAAAATTCTTATTGTTCCAATATTTATTTATTTATTTGGGATGTGAAATTAAGAATTACTCGCTTGGTTATTTTTAAGTTCTCTTGGAAAGTTTAAGTTCTGCTATATAAAATATGTTTTAATGTCTCTCTCAAATATCTTAAAATAGAATTATACTAGTATATATCATTTGAACATTAAACACATGTATGATATAAATTAGATAAAAGGAGGCAAAATGACTCTTTCAATTTTATGTGTTTAACTTTTACTGTTTTGTGTTTAAATCAAAAATCAAACTGCTTCTTCACTTGAAATAATTACAAATTTGTTATCAATTCTTTGTATATGTTACTGATTTGCAGCGATAGCCAACTAGAAACACTGGACTTAAAGCAGTTAGCATGCTAGCTTGCAGGCCATTGATTGTGTTTAATCTTTACTGGGTATTCCACAAATGTATCCTTGAGCTACATTTGGCTAAGTAGACCAAATACTTATCAAAGAGAAGTTCTTAAAAACACACATGTACACACATATATTTATTAAACAAATCTTAATTTACATACCTAACAATTATGTATTTTTAAAATTTCAGTTATTATTGTCTATTTTCATAGATCACTAATTTAGATCAAGTATCAAAGATCATTTGCCTAAACTTCAATAAATAGGCACACATAAATGCATACATGAATAAATTGTTTTGAATTCAATTGAATACGTTTTTATCTTTTTATTTTTATAATTCTTTCTGATTTCATCTTCCTCAGTGCCCATCAAGTCAACGACTTACCAATCTTAAATGCTGTTCAATGGCTCTGGGATATTTTTCAATATATACTTATATAAATATACTGATATATCTATATTCTAAATTATTTTTGTCTGTTGTAAAATCCACTACATTGCTTGAGTATTCATGTCCAATTGGCCAAAATACACATGTAGATATGCACTTGAACTCCCACTTGTACACATATCCATATACAACTCTGATATAGATTTACTTCCATAAAGTCTAACCACTGAAATTAAACAAATATTAGTCAGTTTCTTTAAAAGAAACTATAAGCAAACAAATCCCTCAACCTCTTTGGTCTTCTTCACCAGAAGGAAGTAGAGCAGGTTGTCTTCCATTTTAGGTCAAGTGATTTTAACAAGTAGGAAACTCTCTTGTTTATGTTATTAAAGTTTGATTTCCCTTTAGCTTGCATCTGATACATATTCATAACTATCCTTCAAAGTACAGGTTTTTATTATGTCCTTTATTTTCTCTTTTAAATCTTTTGCTGTTCCTAAGTTTTTGAATAGTAGTTATCCTTTACCATCTTAACTCCATGACAAGCAAAAATAGTGTGTGTGTGTGTGTGTGTGTGTGTGTGTGTGTGTGTGTGTGTGTGTGTTGAAAAATGTTGTTAATCTTGATATTTATTCTTTATTTCTTACATACAGTTTGAATTTCATGTAGAATACAACACATGCCAATTTCACAAAATCTTATTTTTAAAACTGTTAAATACTTCTGGAAAACATTTTCCCCATTTGGTCACCCTCCAACAAATTATGATTCACGTCCTGGAGCAACAGAAATATTAAAGTATTATTAACAATCTTAATCTCATGAGCTACCTATTCATTGCAAAATATACCTAGAATATCTTAGAGCTTGATAGCCCCCATCTCTTTCTTTGACCATATAATATGTTGATGTAGTTTCTCTTTGCCATTAGCAGGTTCTTGCTATCTGTTTAGTTCTAAAAACATTGTTAAGGAAATAGCAAAATGTTTCACTACTACATTCTGTACCAAGGTGAACAATAGAGCTTTATTACTACATAGCATTATAATGAATTGAATTATATTTGTATGCTCATCTAGTGGGACAACCAACTTGGAACCTTTTGGTATGAGTTTCAAATCTATTCAGGTAACATTATTTCTTTGAATGAAGAGGTCTGAAAAATATTTCTCCGGGTCTACTACTTCAAGAAATGACAACATTAGGATTAGAGATAAAATGTGACTTCCTTTGAGTTGCTTGAGAAATAATAATAATGATATAATAATTGTAATAAAATTAATAATTATTATGCAAAAATAATAGAATCAAAACACTAATAACCAAAATAATAATTGTATACAACACACACACTATACACTTCAAATACATCCTTCAATAAAATATGACAATAACCATATAACAAGCATCACAATTCTAGACAAGGCTTTGGAATATTGACCATTTTAAATGATAAAAACCTTCACAAATTGCAAATAATTTGAGAAATAATAAAAATGATAATAATATTAAAAAACATCAAAACACATTAGATTTAATGATGATAGCTAATCACTTAGTGTCTGCCCCCCCCCACATCCCTCACTCTGTGGCTTCCTACCTCTCCAACTCCTTCCCTCCTCTTTTTGATGATGCACAATTATTCTCATCATTTTATTTATTTGTCCATTTCAATTCTACAGAAGACCAAATGATGTTATCATCCACTCAAAAAAATGTCAGCTGTATCTACATATCAATCATTACATTGTGGGTTTAGGCCCATTGGTGACTGCTCTTGTAACACATGTACAGACATTTCAAACCTGTTACAAGATAACTTTATGTATCTACAAATACTGATTATTAACTGTTATTAGTATTTCTTCTCTATTTACTTACAGACAAATTTCACATTTACATGCTTATCAAAATATTTCTTTTTTGTTGAATTTGTTTTCTTGCTTTCAGTGTATGTACTATATTTTGGTATTTGAAATAAACACTGAATTGTATTCACTGTTCCCAAAACTATTATTTTTAAATTTCTTTGATGCTGTACAGTAATTTATTTATATGTTTCCCTTCCTCTGATGACAATCATCCTATTTTGATTCTCCTTCATTTCAAATATAATTAACCAAGGTTATTCATAATCCATAGCATTCATTTGCTTAACCTACAGTTGAAAACTGGTTTTACAAATTTCATTTGTTGATATTTGGCTTGATTTGTAACAATTTCTGCTCTATAATGTTTTTGTTATTAGACAAAATCTTGAATGAAAGTAGGCTCAAACAATCATTGATTCTATATCCAACATAATAATTATATTTAACAATGAAATATATATTCAAATCATTTCCTACTGGTCTTCATTATGTTTCGAATTTTTTTTTAATAGCTTTTTTTATGCTACAGAAATCTTTCTGAAATTGTGTCAAATGTCAAGGTAATTTTCTAATGATATAGGCAAAAAAGCAAAAACCATCTAAATAGTATTTTTCTGTCAACTTATACAGTATATTTTCCTCGGAAGTTTTGACCTGGCAGTGCTTATTATTTGGTTACTGGAAATTATTCGTTAATATTCAGAAGTTGCCTTCCTGTTTGCACTGCTGTTACATTTACAAGAGTCAGTTTAACAAAAGTCAGTAAATCTCATAAAAACAATGGATGACAGAGAACATATCATAGTTATCGCCCTTACATCGGGTGATTCGTTACGTTGCATTCAGAATTTCACTTATTTATTAATTGTATATTTAAAAAGAAGAAATTAAAAAATGTATACTGCACTCAATTATTTTATGAATCAGAAATCTGTTGTTATATCTTCCAGTCATATATAAATGATATAGTATACTTTCAAGGTGAGTTATCTCCCATTTCTTCATCATATGGACGAGCTGCCTACATATGGCTGATGTTACATTTGATTTTCTCTTGCAAGAAAGTTCTTAAAAATCTCTGTTAGTTTAAGCTCCAAGGGCTCTTTTCAAGAATCTTTTCAGTAAACATTTGAATTTGGAATCTTTATAAAGGATTATTATGAAAAGCTGATTGTAATTACTGATTTTATTTCATAAATTTTTGTAATGAATTTAAAGCTGTTTCTGTTTTCATGGCTTTATTTGTATATTTTTAATTAATTCTTTTTTTATTATACATTACTTATTTATAACAAATTATTTTTTATTATTGTTATTTTTTTATTATTGATCTATAAACAATGACTTTATTATTTTTCATTTATTATTAAATTAATATTGTAATTGTGTTTTGATAATTCCTTATAATTTTTAGAATATTTATTACTTTTCCGCATATTATTATTAAATTATCAACATTATCATTATCATTATTGTTATAATTTTGAATCCCTGTATCTTTTATAATAAATATCTAATGATGTTAATTGTGTACCATTGGCAAGTTCATATCTAAATTCACCTCCAATTTAAATTATTTTAGAAATATTTTTGTGTTTATGTTTCATTAATAAAATACTCTTCAGCCAACTGTGTTGGGTTGTTTTTCTTTCTGTTTTTCATTAAAAATATGGTTTAATGGGAAAATAATGAATCATGTATTAACAAAAAGATTGGAGTCAACAGAAATTATCAAAACAGTCAAAGAACACAAATAGCAATTGTTGAATATACTAAAAGTGTGAAAAAAATTAAATGAATTGCAGCCATGAGAGTAAGAGAAAGAAAACTTTAAAAATAATGTTTGGCAGACACTTTGATGGTTTGAGAGGGAAAAGAAAAATGCTGAGAGGCTCCAAGGAAATTGGAAGAGAGTGTGTTTCCCAACAATTGACTACAAATGAAAGAATGATGGTGAGATAAAGCACTTACATTTTGATCATTTAGGATGCATTTTGCAGGCAGTTTTTTTGTTGTTGATTTCTTTATTTAATTTGTACTGTATTTAAACTTGTACTTCATCTCATCCCACTTGAAAAAGGGATAAGTTGATTTTAATGTATTGTGTGAAAAATTAAAACAAGAAATGGAAATATGTTTCAGGAAAATCTTTCATTAATTGTTAAGTTTTAAAAAATTATGTCACGTGTCAACATTTCTTTTGTCCCACTATCATAGTAAGAAAAAGAAACTTAAATGGCAAAATCATTCAAAAATGAAAAAAACTTCTGGTAAAAAATTATCTATCTAATAATACTGTGATACTATGGTTATGCTAGATTTTACAAGTACACAACAGATACGTTGTATCAGAATAAGTACTTTCGTTTTTGCTTTGAAATGGAAACAAGGAGATACTGGTTGAGAGAAATGCCAGATGGTGGAAGGATGAGCTGTTCACAGGTTGCCGACCTGAAGTGTGACACACGCAGTGTGCTCGGCAACGCTTTTGATCGGCGGTTGTTGACACATTGAATATAGGTGTACCCCCCCAGGTGATTGGAGAAAGCACCAGTGGAGTTGAGTGTCTCCCCTACATTTGTCAGACCCAACCCATAAAAGAGGGTAGATTTTGTTTTTCAGTCAGATATGAAAAGACCTGCCTGGTGACACCTTGTCACTTTGACATCTGAGGCAGAGAGGGCAGAAACATTATACTGCAGTATGGTAGACCCAGAAAGCAACTGCAATTCAAGTCCCACTGAAAATTAGAGACTACAGAGTGAGACAGAGCTTGGTGACTGAAACCCTCTACCCTCCTGTGAGGCTACAGTAGTGGACTGCAGAGATCTTCTCTGCCTCATAAGAAAAACAATAATCCTAACCTGAAGCAGATTTTAGAAGTACTGTATTGCATTGCCTACCGTACCAGACAGAAGACAATATATCAACTTGATCTTCGAATAAATGCTTTATTATTGTTATAGCAGCATCCTGTTTCCAGCAGGCTTGACTTAACTGCTTTCGGTTTTCGTCAACGCTTCGAATCCAGCGCCCAGACTTCGGCCAATGATTTTTGAACACAAGGATTGGTGTGGAGTGGATGGTGGAGGTCAAAGGGTGTGGTGATACAATACAACAAAATGAAGCTAAGATTTGACCAAGAATCTTAAATTAAAAATTCAAATGATTTGTCTTCACCTTTCATAATCTGTAGTCAGGAGAATTCAAGTCAAACAAAAGAACAATAAAAAAAATAAGAGAAATATTAGATGTTTTATTATTTCTCAAACAATGAAATCTAATGGAATTTCAGGTGCATAAAATCAATAGCGTTTTGTATGTCCGTTTTTGTGTCTGTGTATGCGTGACACAGGAACCAATTATTTTGGAGCATCTATACCAGTGTGTATCTCAGTATTTTATTGCAGTTGTGCTTGTGTGTGTGTGTACAAATGAATTAAATAAAAATATTACTTATTTCATTAAAAATGATCTAAATAGCAATTTCTTACAACTAGACGAAACCAAAAACATTTGGATTTAAAATTAACTAAAGTCTTTTGAAGTAAACTACAATCGGAGCAAAAGGGAGATAATCCCTGCGAGCTGTAGTTCCTTTTATTTTATGTACATAAAATAGGAAATTACCTCAAAGACTTTCTCAGTGTGCATGTGTGCTTTGCATGAACCATTTCTTTCTCTTTTGAAAATTCATCTCATGAGTTTGCTTTTCATTTCTTTCTCCCTTACCTAATATATATTAAATCCTATATACATACACCATCAAAAAACTGTGGTATTATAGTGATATTGTGATTCAATATGAATACAGAGTTTTAGTTTTTTAAATAATGTGTGACTGGATCAACAAATGGGACTACCTAAATTAGTATTGATACCATTAAGACCAACACCTCTTTTCCCAAACAGTTTTGCCATGTTTTCCTTAAATTTATTTTGTATTAAATTGGAAATAAATAGTTAGAGTATGTCCAGAGCTATGATGAGCATAACGCTCATCATAGCTATGGACATCCAGGTCAAAATGTCTCAACAAGGAAGTGATTTCAAAGAGCTTTTGGAGCACAGCTTTTTTCACTGAACCAATTGTACAGTTTCATGGTTTTGGAGAGTTCTTTGGCATTCACTGAGGAGTTCCCCATGATTTGGTTGCAATTTCTGAACAAAACAAAAACCTTTTGAAGTTCCAAAATAAAGCATCATAAAAGACTAAATCTGTCTAAGCTGTTAAAGTGATAAATTTTAACTTGGTTTAAATTTTATCATCTTAATAGCTAAAACCCTATCACTTTAGAGTAATACCAATTTGGCTGCAATGAAGATCACAAATGCAGGAGACGTTGTTTAGTAGGTTCAAGCGAATGTCTTAGAAAGGAATCAATCTAATTGATCGATAGTCAGAAATCATATTTGTCACATTGCTACTTGACAAACTTTTCAGAATTAGTTGGAGAGTGGTGGGGGGTATAGGAGACTTAAGCCTTCTAATTTTCAATACTGTCAACAAATACAGATTTGTTAGGCAAATGAGAATTGAAGAAGATAAGACATATGTCACAAAATTAACAAAGAATTCATTTAGTAAACAACACATGCATTTCAAAGTTAAGCTTTCTGCTTATTTTCTGCATGAAGTTAATTAAAGTCACAAATGAATGAGGCATAAATAAGACAAAATTCCTTAGCAGCAAACCAGCTGCTCATATTACAAGTATGCATGAGTGATATAAGTAAGATTATTACTGATGTATGTATGCGTAAAGTCACAGCAGCAATAGGAAAAACTGACTTTGTATGAAATAGCATCAGCAGTTCAATAGCCATATCTCATCTGTAGGAAGAAGAAATCAAAAAGTTGAGAATGTGATTAGCTACTATTAAATATATCTAAAAAGACTGACTGACGATGCAGGGTTGTATCTTCATTTTAGAAGTTTAAAGATTTGAAATGGAGTAATGAAGTGTCTACTTTTGTGAAGTCAAACTAATTAGTGAGTTTCTAAATATTGTTTTAATATTTTTAAAAACTCAAGAAAAGGTTATTTAGTGTGTGGAATAAATTCCATTTTCGGTTTCATCACAAAGTCTCTAGAGATGAAACACATCAAGTGGCCAACAAACTCTCAAATCTTCAGTATCACTCTTCAACAATGTCATTAATAAAGCTTATGTATCCTTAGTCTGGTGTCATATTATTTTATTAAAACTTTCATTGAATCAATTTCAAGACCAGGAAAAGATTGTAAAGGTATAAAGATTGTAGCATGTCTGTGACATATCACCCAGATAGGATGACACAAACATTGGATAGTCAAAACCTGAGTTAACTAAGCCAGTCAGAAAGCATTGATTACATGCATCTAGTTACCTGGTGGTCATGAGTTCAATCCTTGGGTCAGGCAGTGAAAATCATATACTCAAAAGTGGCATAACAATAGTGAATTAACTAATTACAAGATTAACTAATACAAGATAGACCCTAACATGGACAGAGAAATGAAAACAATCTACCCCTGTAGATTGAATAATGGGTTTGGTTCAAAATTCCCAGAAGGTGACAGGCAGCTGAAGAAGGCTGGAGAAAGCCAAAACATTGTGACTATAACAATCAAATAGATTAATGTATAATCAGGATAATTCCTCACCTCAGAAATTCAGACAAGAATTCTCAAATGAAGATATTTGCAGCAGTTCCCTCTATGCTGTGTGTGTGTGTGTGTGCGTGAACACGTTTTGCAACCAGTGCACAAAGGAAATTAATGTGTGCACAAAAGTTTATCAAAATATAAATTTAAAATTAGTTTCTGATTTCTGCTTTTAGTTATTCTTCTTCGTATGCTAAAATAATTTTGATGAATAAAACTATTTAGTACATTTAATCTCCACTGCACCAAGATAAACAGCAAACTCATTCTAAATCTATAATGTATTACATCCATTTCTGCAAGGTGATGAGACTCTTTTTTGCTTGCAAAGAATAAAACAAAACAAAAATTCAGTGAAAAAAAGAAAACAGAGACTAAAAAAGTTTCATACTTTTAATTGCCTTTCAGATATTTCTTTTTTAAATATCTGTCACATTTCTATGTGTTTGCAGTGGAAATGTTCTTTCTTTTTTTATTTCCTCATTTTTCTTTCCTCATTTTTCTTTTAGAATTTAAAACGAAATATCTGATGAAAACAAATATAACAATACATCATTTTCAACAAGAATTCAAGAAATAACTTTGTTGTTTCCTTAAATAGATATATAGCAAAAAAACATAGAAACTCAGCTTGTAAAAAAACTAATTGAACTTAAAAATGAATTTCATGTTAACAATGCATTGAAATATTAAATGTATGATAAATTATGGTATATATATATATAAAGCAACATTTTTCTATTTTTCCTATTAGTTTTAATACTAATTCATATAATTATTGATAATAGCAAGAGATATTTTTGTTCTATGGAATGTTGGGAATATTTTTCATTTGACTAAAAAGTTTTGAACTTTTGAATTGAGGGTTCTTATTTTAAAAATGCATAAATCTTCAAAAGGAATTATTCTTTCTAAAACCTGTTCTGAACTCACCCAAGAAACTTTAACTACATAACTAGCTGGGTTACCCAGCTTTGCCTGGGGGGAAAAAAATCTAAATCTAACAACACTGGAAAGCAAATGAGATTTCATGAAATCAAACAAGGGTGGGTGGCAGGTGTGCTCGTGTGCATGCCCCCCCCCCCTCTCTCAATGGTCAGGCCAGCACACTTCCGGGCAGACACACACAGGCCAGTACATCCTAAAACCATAAAATTATTTTTTTCAAAACTAAAAATTCATGCGCTCACTTACAGTGTTAGTAGATCGCATGTCAAAGCAGATTTAATATTTATTTAAGATTTATATCGGATTTAAATAGTACCCATGTTTTATTGTTGTGTTTGAGTTTGGGTTAAGGTTAGAGGTAGGGTTAGGGTTTTTAGTTCTAATAAAAACATGTTTTATTGTCAGGTTAGGTTTAGATTCCTGGCAAAAATACTGAGAATCTGAACTGAGAGAAAGAGAAATTCACATCCATTGTTACCTATGACGAATGGAATGTAAGGGTGCAGCATTATAGCTACATTGTAAATAGAACCTCTTCTTATAAAACATTTAAATATTTCTTCTCAAAACTGACAAATTTCTGGAAGGTTTGAAGGTCAAATAGATTGAAAGCATATACAATTGAAAGAAAAAAATGAAAGTTTTCTCTAACGGATTTTGAACTTGGTCTGCCTTTGGTATTTACCTTGTTTCTAAACATTGGTGTATTGTTGCTTTCACTGATTTCTTTAGCGATAAGATTAGTTTATTTTTTCATGTGAATGTGAATGCAGACCCCATAGGAATCTTTTTTTTTTATAATTCAACCTAAAATGTGTGCTATAGGTAATTGGTGACCTGCTGATTTCGAAAATAGAAAAAAAGATTAAACTTTATCTGCCAATTACATTTTCTGTGCCTCGTTAGAGGCACTCAGCTATTGAGCTACCATGATTTCTAAGCCTATGAATTAGTGCCGAAAAAGAAATTTTAAAAAAGCATGAACCCCTCACATATGTGTAGGTTCAAATAAATGGTGAAACCTTCCCCAGATGATGCTGATTCAAAATATATATATAGTTTTATTGATCTAACTATAATAGTTTTTGAGAAAATCTCATATGAAAGAAAAAATAAAAATAATTTTAAACAAACTTTTTTCATGGAGCACGAACGCAGACCCCAAAGAAATCAACAAATAGTTTTGCAAAATTCAACCTAATGATGTGTGCTGTAGGTAATTGGAGACCTGCTGATTTCAAACATGCCTTTATTTTTCTTTTGTGATGTGTTGTGTTGACATCTTAGAGTACAAACACACTTTACTACTTCATATTATAGATAGTGTATGTTATACATATAATAATGTTGCAGGATTATTTTTTAGATACAATTTTATTGCCCTTTCTGTCATTATGTGAGTATTCTATTTGGAATAAAGCAGCAGCAATCTTCATGCAATGCCTTCTATCATACTGCAACACAAGAAATTGATAAGGCCAAATAAAGACTAAAGCAAGATCAACATAATTGTGTAGTATATTGAAATAAAATCCTTAATAATAATATAATAATATCCAATAATAATAATAGTAATAATAAAGCTAATAATGCTGGAGGGTCAAAGTCCATTTCTACTTCTATTCTGACTGAAGATGATTACTGCAACTTTTGTATTCTATATATAATTAGCATTCCAAGGGGGTGATTAATTAAAAAGTTGCAAAAAGGGGTGATCAATGAATCTCTCACCTTTTGTTGGGCTGTGATCACTAAAAAAAGGTCTGAATTTTCAAGAAACAAGTGGGCACAAACTAGTGACCAGTTTAGCATAAACCTATATTGCAAACCTATTTAGTGGGAGAATTTTCAAAAAAAACATTTCTACTATGAACATTTAGGGCTGGGCAAAATCTGGATAAATAGATAGCTACATAGATACATATAAATGTCAGAAAACATCAATAATCTAAACCCAACAATAAACCAGTGTTGTGGGTAGCAGTGATTAATAAATAGATTCATAGATTTGTAAGACTTGTCAATCTAGCTCGGTCGGTAAGAGAGCCGCCTACCATTCAGTTGGTTGTGATTTCAAACCACGGTTGAGGAATGTCAATTTTACATATCGGTTTGGTCTAATGTGATGGCACAGACAAACAGTGAAGTGTTTACTCCCCTAAATTTGGTGAGGATTGTTCTTAAAGTTTCTACTATGAACATTTCGGGCTGGGCAAATGGTAGAAAGTTTCTACTATGAACATTTCGGGCTGGGCAAATGGTAGAAAAACAAAGTTAACTCCAAACTTGGACTAGAGGTTGACAAAATATAGTTTTCAATAGCAATTCCATGATAAACCAAAAGTGGCTCAAATGTTTTCTAATGTGAGACCATCACTGATAGAAACCTGTCTCCATTGCCAAATAATCAAATTGAGGAAGTTTATTACTTTGAAATGATCCACTATATGTTCAGCAGACAAGAACAACTAGATCGTTTTTCTGCCCTTTTACATAGTGTAAAGAAATGTCCAGTCAAAATTGCATCACATTTTCTTTGTAAATTTCTTTATTACTTCCCTTCTCTTTTTATGTATATACAACACATATTATTACATTTTTTACATTCAAATACAAAATTATTGCAGAAAGAATAAAAGCTGCCAAATGTTACATAGTTTATTTCTTTTGTTTTGTTTTTTTCTGTAGAAAACTATGTACCTATTGTTTTTTTCTGTAGAAAACTATGTACCTATTCTTCTGGTACAAAATCAGTTTTCCTTCTTTTACTTCCATTTACCCATAACCAACAAATAGTGCTAACCAGGCAGAATATTGCTTAACTTCAATGAAAGTGAATTAGGTGTTTCTATATATTTAAACAGTAATTAATATTATTTCTGGAAAAAAATAATCAATAAAGCAAATATGAATCTTGAATTTACTTCTCAATTATTTAGATTACAATCTATTTTCCACATCTATGAAGAACTAAATATCCAAGTGAGAGCTTATTTCACCATTGAAATCTTTTTTTTCCAGAATTTTTATACACTGCAATGCAGATGGTCAGCCATAGTATTTTTGGTGGTGTCTCAAAATTCTCATTCTTCGATGCAGAAAATAATCTAATTTAATCTAAAAGGAATTTCAATGATAGTATCGGTTACAACCAAGAATGGGAATTAGTGACTCAGAAGGAGATATTCTTCATGCTATATAGCTCCTTAGACTTATTCTGATATAAGTAGGATAACTCAATTTTTCTAACTCTGATGCAGTCATCACAATTAGTTGTACAGGAATTCTCAAGGAGTGTAAACTGAATTGTTTTCTAAATATTATCATTTTTCTATATATTTTTTTAACAATTCCTTCTTGTTTTTAACACAATGTTTGGGCTGATATATTTCATTATAGATGTTTGCTATCACTGATGAAAGCAGTGTTCCCATAGCCCGTCCTTCTTTGTATCTATATATGATTGTTTGGTATTGGAAATGTGCAATTTGTATACAGAATATCAGCCTTCCATCAGCTTGTTGACTGGGATACACCAAGACTTTCCCTCAATGATTGATCTGCCTATTTTTGTTATTATGTTGACAAAACCAGCTCAGTAGATGGCAGCAGCTATAGGTTGGAGCATATCTGCATTGTGATTCTTTGTGGGGGGGCCATATGTACAGAGGTGGTAAAATTGACGCTGTTATTTGAACATATAGTTAAAGATTGTGTATGTATGTTGTGTAATTGTACTTGGAGTGTAAAACTAACATAGGAGCTCAGTGTTTTAATTGTTGTAAGTGTCCTGACGCAATGAAACATTCTGAGTTTCATTATTTTCATTATTTTTGGCCCAGCTGTTATATGAAACACACACTCAAGCCTATAATTGCTACAAGTGAATGAATCACTATTTGGTAGGTGCTAGCTATACTATCAGACATTATTCTTTTTTGTGAAAATGAACAAGAGGAATGAGCAGTCCACTGCAACAAAGGAGGATAATTTCAAAATGGATGAATCTGGTTAAACCCCTTCAGATATCGCTTGTGTGCTGGATTTTAATGATCACATTTTCTGCACCTCTAACCACTCAGCTATTAAATTACCATGATTTCTAAGCCTATGAATTAGTGCTGAAAAAGAAATTTTTAAAAAGCATTGACCCCCTCCTCACATTTTGCTACTGTCTGTAGAATTATTACAAAGCATTGTGAGACGAGTACCGTGCAGAATGTAAAGTGTTGTGGCCAACCAAGGAAGATTAGTGAATGTTTTGATTGGAGGATGAAAATTATCTCAACAACACTTCAAAACAGCTTCTAAAGTCCTGAAGAAGATGTGCAATGGCAAAGAACCTCCCATTTCCTCTCACACGGAAAGGCAATGGCTACAAGAGACTGAAGGGGTTGTGTAGCAGTAAAGAAGCCATTTATCAGTTCTATTTTTGTTTTTGCCAAAGAAATTACAGATTGGATTGTGACTAATCAAAATTAAACACGGTTGCATCAGATGACATCCTACAAACACACCTGACACCATCAGATGCAACTATGTTTAATTTTGATTTAATTTTTGAGAAGAGAATTTTGATTATATATACTGTATATGTACATTTATTTTAAATAAAATCCTTTTTTTCTCTTCATAAATCTTATACATGATATATGTTATAAGTACTAAATCTTATTGTAAATAAATACCAGATTTACACTAAATGCTTTTGTTTTCATAAATTGTAAATATTAGCATACCCCGATCGCAGTAATTTTAGAAAGAAAAAGTTAACCAGTGTTTTGGGAAA
>VCCN01002572.1:1481755-1500144 GCA_006491835.1 Architeuthis dux
AGAGAGAGAGAGAGAATATTTAGTCCTATACACTCATATATCAAAACCTTCTTGATTTTGTTAGAAATCAAATTTTCTTCTTCTTTTCAGCTGTCATTTAGCCTAGCATGTAAATGTTCCAATTTGCAACGTGAACAATGAGAGCAAGCACTTTTTATAGATTTAACACAACTAGAGTATTTTCATACATATGAGATTTTAAAGACACACTCCTCAACTGTGTAATGGAACCTCATACCTTTATAATTGCAGTAAACCCGCAGGTGCAATAAAAACAGTTTAAGAATACATGATTAGATTACAATATACTTATATATACACTCATATTAACATATGCATACACATTTATATATGCAGTCAAATATCTAAGTATATATACACAAACAATTTTAAAAGATTATTAAGAAATGTTTCACTTAATATCATTTCATTAGAAACCAGAATTAGAACTAAGTAAAGCAAGACAAGGATAAATAAATTGTGATATTCAAATGGGTTATTCATATTTACAAACTGTTCAAGAAGTTTATTACATCAATGTATCACATATAGCATGTGAAAACATATATATGTAAGCATAACAATGAAATATCACAGTAAATGTTTACTAATCATTATACTTTCTTATTACTAAAAAAATGATATTTGGGATAACATTTCATCATGTGTGTGCATGTGTGTGCGTGTGTGTGGTGTTCTCATGCTAAATAGCAAAATAACAGTGAGGCGAAAACCAGAATAATCAGAGCACCATTCAGAATATCATCAGTTTGCTTCAGTCATTTAAAAATTTTATTTTGTATTTGAATATATATAACATTTTCTGTAAATCTTTGCTTTGCAAAACATCATTTATGTAGTATATCAAATTAATGTGTGTGTGTGTGTGTGTATGTGTTGCCCTTAAAACATATGACCAGAGCAAACGTGTTCTGTTGGAAATATTCCAGAGTTTTTAATTAACTTGTAGGTGAATATTCAACACCGATTTTCCATGGATGGATGGAGTTGGGGGGAGATTCCAGATACCAGTAACATAAAAAATGTAAATAGACCATATTTCAATGGACTTCATTTTTTAAATAAATAACTAAAACTACAGCAGTCTTAGCAATAAAGTGTGTTTATATAGATAAGCAGTGTTAGTTTTTGTTTAGTAATAGAGGAAAGTAACAATTGAATGAAACAACTTTCTATTTCATTGTCTGATATCAAATGTGATCATACTTTTTTATAATTTCTGTCTTTGCAATAAAATCAACTGTCCAATTTATATCTTTTAATATCTGCATTATTTTTTTCTGTTTCATGATCTTTCAAGATCAAAGGCTTTAAAACACTCAAATTGTTACTCAACACAAACATTACTGTTTTAATGTTTTAAAATAGTCTCATAATATTTTTGCCAGTTTAGTAAAGAAAAAGTATTTCTTTCATTTGGCTTCAATAATTTTTGTTCAGATATAATTCTTTTGGAATGATGTTGATAGCATTCACCGGATTTTTAGTATTAAAATTTTAACAGTGTGGTTGTCATTCAGCCAACACTACAGTAAATACTTTTAATTAGTCTCCTTTCTCTCTTTTCATTATCCAAGGAATAAAAAACAGATACTTCATTTTATTCTTAGACAATAACAAATAAAAGAATTTTGTGTGGTAATCTTAAGATTGTTGACATAAAAGTTGCAGATGTATTTCTTCTTTAAATTTATCTTTTTTTTTTCAATCTCCGCTTTCTTAATTGCTGTTGACGTGATAAAGTAGAATCAGCCCATAATGGTTATATCAAAAACTATTTAAGCTATATAATGAGGGAAAAGTATAGAGGTTTATATTTTTCTGATTTTTATTTTTGTAAAGATTGTTTTTCCTGTTTTTTAAGTGACACTATCTTGAAAGAGACATGTTTTTGACTGGAAGAGTCAAATCAGTAATGTAAGAATTCATTTTTAGAAATCTCAGCCATACATGGTTTTAAACACTGACAAGTAATGTTGCAATCTGATATGCTGTCTTCAGTACGATGTATACACCCTCAAGACCTCTTCGCTAAAACCTCTGAAATCCTAATTTTGCTTTTGCAAAGGGTGAAATGACAAGCCTTATCTATGTCTGAATTATCATACTGCTATGAAGGACTCAACCATTCAATAAAACCTATGACATGGATTGGGAAATGAGGCTTTTTGTTCTCAAAAATCAAAAAGGAAAATATACTGCAAAACTGAGAACTCAGATCTTTCAGCTGTCAAACCAATGATCTACTCTATGATTAAAAGTGTATTATACATTTAATATATGTTCAAGCACACACACAAGAATGAAATGAAATTGTTGCAAGTGAAAAAAAAGAATTGAAAATCATAGATTTATAGATGAGATGATGTTGAATCAATGTAGAAAGCAATTATCAGGATTTGTATATGCATTTGGTAACACAAAAGGTCAGAGTGCAGGGATTCACTTTTATCAAACATTTTAAATGTGTTCTGTGCACAGAATCCAATCAACAATATATACAAAATGGAAACACTTTTTTACATTTGAATATTTTACATTTTCAGCTAATCCACAACCTTTATGCTTTGCAGGAGGAAAACTTGTGGGTTTTTTTTTATGAAACTATAATTATAATTTATTTAGTAAGCAAAAAGGCATTCACATACTTTTTCAAGGTCAGTCTTAGAAAAGAACTCAAATGTAACATTTTACCAATATGGTTAATAAAATAATTAGCATTTTTCTTATGAAGCTAACTCTGATTATAGATACTATAACAATTCTTTCTTTTATTAGATGAAATTAATAATCATTTGTGATATTGAGCAAAGTTTGTCAAAATATTTGTTCTTCCTTTTAAAGATTAGTTTTTGCTTATCAAAGAAAACTTATAATTCTCATTAAAGAAGCCATAGTGCTACATTTCAAGTTATTAGTAATAGCATCATTTTTTTAAATTCACTTTTTTGTATTCCCTAGTAGCCACTCTATTACCAAAGGTTTTGGCAATATTTACAACTTTTAGTTTATATACTGATGATATATAACTACTCCATTCATTGCCATGCTGAAATTATAACTAACTTTAAGTACAATGAAATGTTGATTTTTTTTACTTGAAAACAAAAAAATGATAATGCCATTCCATAAGCACAGAAATAATGAAAAAAAAAAAATCAAATTATATTAGGTGTATTATCATTGGAAAATTATATCAACTGGATATAGTTGATTTCACGTTAGTAGACTATTGATCAAAAGGAAATACCCCCCGCCCCAGCCATCTAAAACACAAGTTTTCTTTCTGCACACCAAGTCTGTAGTTACAAGTTTAGGCAGGTCTGAGTTATTCTTCTCTAAGCTGCAACCTTAATCATGACTTTTGTTGATTTTGGTATTGAAAGAAAAAATACAGAAATATTTGTGTTTCTTTGATGTTAGAAATGAAAACAGTTTTCTTCTCAATGTTCTACTGATATTGATATTTACTAAACTGAAAAGCATGAAAAGGCCAAATGAGGGGAAATGGAGTTGGAAGATTGATGAAACACAATCTTTCTAAGTAGGGAGGGCCTGCCTGTCCGTCTTGAAAAATCACTGAAATATTACCTCATTTCTGGCACTGGAGTGCATAAAAGGAGGTATTTTGAGTTGTTTCAAGGGCATTAACACAAAATCTTTAAAATGGTTGCACACTTAATTTGAAACAGCAGTGCTGGTACTGTCTATTGTCAAAATTAAGCCCTACTTTTCTTCAAAGTAAATATATAGTCATGAATCTTATTCACTTAATACCAAGAATAATCAATCTATTGAGCCCTGGCAAGAAGTACTAGTGTTATTTTTTTACTGTTTGGGCTCACAGATTTTACAATACACCAAAGGTAAAAGGGAGATAACGCTAATCTGCTCCAAAATTCAAGTCAGTTTCACATCATGAAATTTGCAAATAACAAGTGAGAAAAGGTTATTTTTTCATTTGAAATCATTTTTTTCATTCTCCTACATGCAAATATGATAATGAGAATCACTAGCTTAGCATAAGAAATAGCATCTAAGATTTTTCTGTTTTCCCTGCTACACTACACAGATCTGTATCTGCAAGTGTTTATTTACTCTTGTAATGGACATTGATAAGCTAATATTTCAATTATATACTAAACACACATAAATAAGCAGATAGTAAGCTTTATGTATAATTCCTAAACTACTTGTAATTATTTCAGCAAATGTAGCATACTGTAGTTTTAAATCACTAGCCCATTATAATTATTTTCCCTTAAAAAAGGCATGTATTCAAGAATGTCCACTTGTATTAACATTTTTATATGAATATGCACTTGTGCCTGAGACCAGATCACAGCTGAGAAAAAAGTATCAGCACCAATGAAGAACCAGAAAGCAATCTACTGCAGGTGCACATTTGCTTTTGAAAATATAGAAAAGATTATGTTAAAAAAAAAAACGGAACAGAATTGGCACTGGTAAATTTCTTTCTGAGTTTATAGTAAAAAGCTGCACCAACAAGACATTTTGAAATGTTTTGAATTGTAGTCTAGGTTCCAACCAAGTCAGTTACTCCTTAAAACCAAAATGTTCTTTGGTATATATTATAATAATCAAGAATTCTTAATTACTCACCTCCTTTTTGAAAATATTTGGAAGCCTTTTATATGAAACCAGATAACAACAACAAAGTTAATTTTCTTAAATCTTTTACATTTCAAAGCAAACAATTAACCAATTCAATTTCATTGTCAAGTTATCTGCCCTTTTGTAGAGTCATGGATTGAGTAATAGGAATACATGATTTGATTCTGAAATATAAATCTACTCTTTCTGACATATTATAGAAGTATTAAACTCCTGAGAAAGATCCACAATGACAGTTTCACATCAGTGTCTTCTCAAGTTATAAAACCACCAGTGTGCAATGCTCTAACACTGAGCTATATTAACAGGGGCCTCCCCCACAATTTGTAATTAAACAAATTATTCTAATCCTTATTCTCCTTTAATATTAAAAAGTACTCTCATAAGAACTAACGTATTGATAAAATAGGTTTATTTGACATGTACACTTAAACAATTATTGCCAAAATGTAAGATTATTGTCTGTGTATGGATATTTTAACATTTTGACAATATGGATTTTGCAATCACATAGATTACTACCATAGAGCAATGTGTTGTAACCTTGTGCAAGACTAAGCTAAGCTTTATAAAAAATCTACAAAGATTAACTGATAGCAGGGGACTTCAGCTACAAAATATGCCTACATTAAAGGCTTACCAAAATTACTTATATAGACTTCCTGGTGTTGATAGAACTCTGCAATAAGCCAATAAATACTCAACAATTAAAATAATTCTTGAGTTTGTAAAAATTTAAAATCTAATACAAAATACGTGAATAGAAGGGTAAGATTTTATTCTTCCTATTATGTGTCTATTATTAAACTCTTGACAAAAGACTAATCAGGCTTCTAAAATCAGGTGGCATAAAAGGAGATCACTGATTGCAACCCAACACATGAATATCATTAATTAAAAGTTGATATTTACTAATTTCATACTTGCTCAATTTTACTATCTAATTACTTATGTTATATTATAAATTCAATATATTCTTTTATCTGAAGTCTCTAAAATTCCTTGGCATTTTTCAGGAAAACTTAAGAGTTTTATTAGAAAGATAAAACTTTGCTTTCTAAATTATATTTCATAATCAAAATTGAAAATTGCTTTATACATGTTGCACATAAAATCTATGCATCATGAAAGCCAAAAATAAAAGACTGGATTTTGGTATTTTATGCAAAAGTTGTATTAGGATTTTGTATTGTAATATTGCTATAGTAGATACAAACAAGTCACCACTTTGAATGAAACATTTTTCCCAAGATCCTGATGTACACTCTTTTCAAGACCAAATTTCTATCAATTTTATTTTGAAAAGTTCATAACACAAATAGATATGATATTAGGGCATGAAAGACTTTGTTTTAATGGGAATCATTTGGATTCTCAGAACTGGAACTTCAAGTCCAAAGGAAGGAATTTAGAGCAGAGGTGGGTTCAATATCTTGATGACATTCTATGTACTTGAAAACAGCAAGAGTTGTTGTTTGTCACCTTCTGATAAGCATTGGGCCGTTCGCCTTCAGTTAATGCTGGACTAAGATAAGGCATGCCAAGGAAATAACAATCTGTTTTTTGTTATGTCTTTAGATTTAATGCCAACTATGATGGCCTGAACCATATGTACAATACTGAGGGTGCCTGCTGTAGGGTGATATTTAGCAAGCTAGTCTTGCAGGCCATTACTAGTGGACGTTGTGGCCTTTTTTCAAACTTAGCTTAGTAATTACAATACTAACTGAATTTTGATAACTCGTATTTAAAATTGTGATCTAAAAAATAACATTAAAAAATGGAGGGAGGGGAGATTTGGAACAGAATTGAGAATGTGATGTCGGACACTGAGAAATACAAATCCAGACATATGCCAAGACTTTGAAATTCTCTGGGTTTGCAGGTTTTAAAAGTACACAAATGTATTGTGAAAGACTTACCAGTGTTAGGCCAGCTTAAATCAACCATAAAAATAGTCAGTGGAATTATTTTTACAAATAAGCTGCACCATTAAGTAACCTGCTGACTTTAGTCTTAATGAACATTTTTCTTCCAGATTCTTTCAAGAACTGAAAGATTTTCATTAAAACAATATTTGTATTCTTTGATATCATGGATTTTATAACTTCACAGGTATTGACTGTGGTGAATAAACAGTACAAATTTTGTGAACATTTCTTTTTACTTACGTAACCATTGCAAATTATCCATAATGTTTTTCCATTTTTTATTTATTTATTAATCATTTGATTTTTAGTTTTTGTTTCAACAGCCAAATCCTTTTTGTTAAATTCTTTAATTAAATGTTTGGAATTACATCAACAGATAATTGTAGGTAGTTTTGATGGATTTTCCAGAGGATAATCCTCTTTATCATTAATTTCCAAGTTGGTTTCATGTCAGATAAAATACCTCTCATACAGATCTTTTTTTTTTTAGGAATTTACTTCACTTTTTCTTAAATTCTTTTTTCTTCTTTAAAAAAAGGATTTCCAAGGAAAACAAGGTTTATAGTGATGAAGATGTAAATCTCTTGTTTCATTTTGGACCAACAGATTTGTTTCATTTTACCTTTTTTATTTATTTATTCCAAATCCATTGGCCACTGTGGACTGTGAAACAAAATTAGATGATTGGATGAACAAAATGGAGCCACACAAAGGCAAAAAGGAAATTGTGTTTTTTGTTTTTAAGAAAAAAGTATACCATTGGAGAATTCTGGTATATCTGAATGAGAGTTAATACTTATGTTTATATTTTTTTTACTTACAGCCTATCCTCTTTTCTACCAGACAGGCATCCTTTTCCTCCTAGTCTTACATCTCTATATAATTATATGAGTGTATAGAATTGCTTGAATATAAGCATTTCATAAGTTTAATTATTTTTTGATTGATATCAAAAATTAACAAATACAGGTGGATCTCAATAATTCTGAATCCAATAAGGCAAAAGTTTTTACTGTTCAAAATCATTGGATTCCGAGTTAGTGAGGTTGTATTTATTTAAATCAGAATTGTTGTGTGAAAGTGAAAAACTCTTTTGTGACAGTCCTAACATTTTACTAGAAATAAAGCAAATAAGCTGAAGATAGGTTTGTGTAAAAAGAGGTGCATTAGGATAGGAAATAATACATAAGGTTCTAATTTTAAAAATCCCCAGCTGTTTTATTAAGCTGAAACAGTTTGGCTTCCAAACTTTCCATATAATTGTATTCAATATAAACAAATTGTTCCAAAATAGCAGCAGATATGTAGATAATATGTAGATAATTGTATTGATAAAATAATTCAAAGTATAGGAGGAAAAGGATGCACAAAAAAGGAATGATTAGTCAGATTTGAAACATATTATTTGGAGAGGCTGTAAGTGTTTGCATGCATGCGTGCTTGTTGATTAGATGGTACACGTTCCTCAGTCTATTAAAACGAAGTAAACAGTAATAGATTTGCAGGCTCAAGCTCGAAGACTAATTCTGAACGGGCTACCTTCTGTATTATCTTTTGGACATTCTGTTTTTTACAAAAAAGTTTTCTCAGAATGAGGCATTTCACCATGGTTTAAATTCAAAATATTTGTTATCATACTTGGGTCATGATTAAAATCGACCCTGTATCAGCATTTGAACCTTTGATCAGGAGTTTCAACCATTGATTTATAATCGCATCATTAAATACTATAAGCATTTTGTACAGAGAAATCATTAATTTATAAATAAGAGCAAAGTAGAGGCTCACCATGGGAATTCCACATTAAAAGGTTAGTACCAACACAAACACATGAAGAACTCATACACAAGGAGTAAAGTAAGATAACTGAACACCAAGTATTTTTATACTTTATAGTAGGTAATTGTATGTAGTGGAAGCAAACTGTAGCTTACAAGTGCTTTTTCTATCTAACAAGAGTGGTATTAGACAAAACAGATCCATTTTATCCAGATATATATTTTTTACCAAATCAATTTCTCTTTTTAAATATTTTTTATAAAAACAGAAAACTGGAATTGAATATCAATTTGAAAGCTAATCAAATTTTCAGACAGAATTCTTATCAAATTGTATACAAGGGAGGTAATTACTAAGTGAATTAAAAGATTTATTAAATGATCAGTCAAATACACTATGAATCTCCTAGGAAAAATGTGTTAAAACATTCTTAAATTTGCCCAACTTGACAAGATTTGAAATTATATTCATAAATATTATTACTATACTTGTCTCTGTAGTGCCTTGGTAGAATGTCTTCTTTGCCATAAATGAAATTTAGCAAGAATAGAAGAAATAAATAAGTCTTTTCACCCAAATTCAAACTATTAGGGGAGTGCAGTTTCCAGCAAAAAAACGGTTTTCAAGTATGTATTCAATCTCTAGTTTGCAAAAAAAGGGACTTTTGCACACACCAAATAATTTCTTATTTTGTGCTAAAAATCTGCAGCAGCCTCTTGGCAGATAAATAATTGTGTGCAGTATATCTATTGTTGCTGTGTCATCAGAGCTGAATCATCTAAGGTCATAATTCCAACATCTAATTTTTAACCTTAAAAAGGGGCTTTCTGCTTAGTCAAAACAACTAAATCAATGTAAACCAAATTCTATGATTTTCAACCCTTTGTTGATCCCCAGAGCATCCAAACTATGTCGCAAAGAGACTGTTTATAAAAAGAATAATGATTAGATAAGAAAACAAGAAATAAAGTCTGATGCTAATATGTTTAGATTATAGTAATTTTTATCTTTCACCAATTGTTCACTAAATTCCAAGATAATCAATATCAATGAATTAAGGCACTAATTTTTTCAAGAAGTGTATCTATCACTAGTAATGTGATTCTCTCTTGAAGCCCCCCAAAAGTTAAATGCAATTAATTTATTACATAATGTAAAATTAAAAATACTTATCAATCAATTTGTAAAATAAATATTTGGGTGATAAATTCCAATTTAGACATCATCTCACTCTTTCTTGCTTCTAATGCACAATTAGTTAAATTTAACTGGCAACATATTTTTATGAAAATTTTTCTCCGTCCATTTTTATTAATTAAAAATCTGAACAGTTATTTTGAATTTCAGTATAATTGCATGATCATTTAAATAATTTCCATACCAAAGGTTTAAAATCTAATTCATTACAGGCTTTAAAAATAGTATCCAGAAAATGATATATTCAGTATTTTGTGAAATTTTGAGTAGCTAATCCCAAACATAAGGAATTTGGTATTTGATGCCAAAGCTCAAGACATAGATACTTCGACCATAAGCATTTAAATTCAAACATAGATGCACACATATATTTAGGCAGAGTATTGAAAATTTCATCATCCTTTTTTGAGAAACTTATTATTAATATAAGTAGTTGTAAAAAGTTTCCATACATACTATACAAAAATTAGTATATATAGTTCGGATTTTTTCTGACTTACTAAGGAATGTTTAATGCAGCATTGATCTTTGATGCTCGGATCTGTAAATTGTTTAATGAAGAAAGTTACCAGATGTGACACACACCAATTCTTAGGTGTGTGCCACATCTGGTAACTTTCTGGTGCTTAAGAGCACATCAGTTGAAACATTGTTAAAAAATGAAGATAAGGATACTAGTCTGAATAATTCATGGAATACTGCCAAATGTATTTTCATTATAGCAGCTAAGCAGTTAATTTAGAGAGTATATGCTCCTTAAAGAAAAGTGTTACATTACATATTGCTAATTTTGAGAGAGATATTTCTAAATTGCATAATTTCAAAATATCGAGATTTGAATTGTCTAGGATGATCAATGATTTACTTGCCACTGACATTTTGTCTTTAGTCTTCAAACAGCCTGCAAATCTTTTAGACTGAGGATACCTGCAAGTGTAACTATGGATGTTTTATTAAAATTAAGCCTTAATGATACTGAAATGCAAATCTATTATTAATTCAAATTAACGAAGAAAACTTTGGTTTAATGAATCCAAAAGCTTTTAAATAAATTCATATTTTAACATGAAAAAAAAAAATCATTATTTAAAAAAAATAAAAAAACAGAAGTAATAATTAACTGAAGCATGAAACAACATTGATTTCATATTTCCAGTCATAATTTTAAAATAGATTTACATAAATGTACTAAAAATCTGAAAAAAAAAAAGAAAAAATACAATGTATGAACTTAAAAAAAGGGAAAATAAAAATATTTTTCTTTGATTTAAATTGTTTTTTAAATTCATTTAAAGAACCAGTCTTGATGACTGACCAAAATGGAATTGATAATGTCCTTGTCCATTTGTGTTTCTTCAGACTCATCTTCTCCAAGAATGCTCCGGAAGCATTCACTGAAGTCAGACATTCGGTATTGTTCTTCTGCATAGAATGATCGGTCAGTGACACGTTTCAACAATTTCAGGTTCTCTGTCCTTTCCTGCACATAAGAAAAACAAGTAGGATACATTAAAATGAAAACATATACATTTTACAATTAAAATGATACTTTTAAGCAACAAATTATGGCTAAAATTTTCTAATCTCACCAATACCAATTTTAGTCAATTTTTTTCTCCATAATAGCATGAAAACTAAAGGGCAGGTAACATGTAATATCCAACAATTAAAAAGATATAAAAATAAAAAACAAAAATCTGATATATTTCTAGGTCACAGGGGTTTGAACTAGTCAAGCATTCTAATATAAAATATGACCAATTTTCTTGGCAACCTACCATGTTATGCTTAACAAACTATCACAATTCAAAGTGTTCAACAGGTTGGACTGCACTTATCAACTATTGATATGCATAAGACTTATTTTTAATTTCACTTTTGATAATTTTACCTACATATTTTGTGTATGATTTCCAAAAGATTGAGAACAGTTATTGATGTAAAGTAAGAGTAATTCTGTTATACTCAATGAATTGAAACATACATCAATATATAATCTTTATTTCAGTGTCAAGTAAAAAGATTTTTTTAAAAAACAAAAAACTATTTAACATTTTTTAAATTGAAACAACCTGAAGTCATACACAATCCATAAGTATTGGATTGGCCAAAAATATGTTTGTCATTTGTTGACATTAGGAGCATTTAGTTTTAACTAACTCCATTAAAAAAATATAGCTTTTGATTGTATTGTGACAGCTCTCATATTAGCATGTATTTATTTTTAAAATTCTGTCAAAACTGGCATATTTTTGTTTATTGATTCTAATTGAAGAAAGAAAATCAACAACATTTGTTATATATATCTTTTTATTTTTAAAAAGATAAAAATTCAATTCTAACAGTAAAACAGATTTATGCAGTTTATGGAGAAGGTAGTGTGAATGATCGAACATGTCAAGAGTGCTTTGCAAAGTTTTGTGCTGAACAATGCTCCACAATTGGGTAGACCAGTTGAGATTGATAGCAATCAAATCAAAGCATTACATGAGAATAATCAATGTTATACAATACTCAAAATATCCAAATCAAGCATTGAAAATCATATTGTACCAGCTTGGTTATGTTAGTCACTTTGATGAGTGGCTTTCACATAAGCAAAAAAAACTACTGGAGCATATTTCTTTGTGTGATTCACTACTTGTTCAGTTTTTTAAGCAAATTGTGAGGGGCAATGAAAAGTGGATACTTTCTAACAACAAGACAAATGAACCACCACAAACCCTACCAAAGACTGGTCTTCATCCAAAGAAGGTGATGCCATGTAAATGGTAGGATTAGAAGGGTGTCCTCTATTATTAGCTCCTTCCAGAGAACCAAACAATTGATTTGAACAAGTACTACTCCAATTGGATCAACTGAAGGCAGCAACTGACAAAATGTGTCTAGAATTAGAGAAAGGTCATAATATTTTATCAGGATAACGCATGTTCCTTTGGTGACCAGGTAAAAATTGTTACAGCTTGGATAGGAAGTTTTCACACATCCACCATATTCACCAGATATTGCATCTTTTACAGAATTCTCCAAATGAAGATATTTGAATTCCCTGGAAGACTACAAAAGACACCCACAGCAGTTCTTTGCTGAGAAAAATAAACAGTTCTGGGGGGATGGAATTATGTAGTTGCCCTAAAGATGGCAGAAGATAGTGGAACAAAACGGTAAATACGTTGTTCAATAAAGTTAATACTGAAAAAGAAAAATTTGTCTTTTATTTTTACTTAATAAACCAAACAAACTTTTTGACCAGCCAATATTAAAAAGTAAAAGGAAACATGTATAGATGTACACATACAAGATCACCATTAGAAGTATTAGTTTGCTCATCATGAAATTGCTGATTTTGTTATAAACTTGTTATTTTTACTGTGTTTCAATAATATTAACATAAGTTTAGGTGATATTTTATTTCTAAATAATATTTGTTGATTAATCATTAAAATTTCATTTCATTCCATTAATTTTTATTACGTTTTTTGGCAAATATGGAAATCCTTTCAACTTATGATTTTTCACATTCTACACTTGTATGAATTCAAGCTGGGCCATAATAAAGCTGAAGCTGAAAAGAATATAAATTCCACAAATTTAGCAGCAATTCTATTAGTGAATGAACAGTAAGATTTTGCACACCACTATTTATTAAATTCAACTAGTTTTTACCTTCATCCTAATTTTAGTTGTTTTTATACAATATAAGTTGTATAAAAACAACTAAAATTAGGATGAAGGTAAAAACTAGTCAAATTTAATAAAAAGTGGTGTCTTCATTCAATAATAATAAAGAGTGATTTAGTAAGATTTTGGTTTCAAAAGATTTGCAAGCAGAGATTTCAATGACCAAGATCATCAATGAAAATTTGAAAGCTGTGGTGGAAAATGATCCAAAAACCCTACAGAATTTGTAGTAAACTTCAATGTATTCATGAGAAGCATTTTAAGTCATTTAATTGCGATTGGCAAGAAAAAGATTTTGATTAATTTGAATTGAAGGAGGAGCAAAATAAATTAGATGCAAAGATGAAATTGAAGAAACGTTTAATGACTTTATCAGTTCTTTGAATGGAGAATTCTTTCAGAAGGGAACTGATGACTTGCTGCCAAGGTGTAATAAATCTATAGGGTCAAGGATGAATGTTTAGAATAATGTAATAATGCTAATAACAAATCCGAATAAAAGTATTTAGCTTTATTCTACTTGAAACAAAAGAAAGTCTCTACAGTGTACAAAGAAAATATTCATACTAGAAACACAGTTGTGAATGTGAATGTGACAAGTCCAGTTATGACTGCAACAACACTGTTGTCATAAAACAATGATAGTAACAGTAATAATGGTGGTAGTGGTAGCAAGGTGACAATTACAGGGAATATAATAGGGCTAGCCACGAGGTCTCACGACAACAACACCACCAGTGACTGATTATCACCACAATTAAATACACAATTTTGGTCAATTTTCCAATTTGTTTTGTTGAAATAAATCACTATTATTCTATTTTTTTTAAAAATTTATTTAATTTAAATAAATCAGCAATTTCAGGTTAAAAACCTGGTATATTATTATAATTTTGAAGTCTTTTATATAGTGATTCTTTTCCCATCATTAAATGAAAACACACAGTCTATTCAGTATTTAAGAAAATCTTAATATTTATAAATTATAAATGTTCATTTATCTTACCTTATCTCCGTGTGGTTTATCTGTAATGTTACGTAACACAATGTCCAGCATCACTTTGACATCATTTGTATAATACATATCACTTGTGTCATCATTACTAAACATGTCCTTCAGGAACTGAATTACTGAATTATTATGGACATTCAGCAAACCCTGGTCAACAAGCAAATCCACTGAAATGTAAGTATTGAAAACAATTAGAACTGACAAATATATATCTGATAATTATAAAGACATTTATTAATTTGGAACCTATATTTGCTCGGCGCCTGTTAGTGACTGATAAATGAGTGGCCATATCGTATAAATAAAAATAAATGAGATCCCCACACAGCGCTCATTTCTTTATTTATTTACATGATTTAGGCCGCTTTTTTATCAGTCACTAACACCGGCGCCAAGCAAATATAGGTTCCCAATTAATAAATGTCTTTAATTATCATATTCTGTTGAAAATTATCTTGATTTATATTTTATTTTAAATAAACACATTTTTTCTTTCACTTGGATGTTTTTAAAGTCTGAAAATCAAACCTGAAACATATCCAACACAAAATCAAAAGCAGATCCTAAATATTTCCTCCGTTCTTTCTTTCTTTATTTTTTTAAACTTCATGCTGCACGGTTCAGGTAATAAAATCAAGTGAACAGAAAATTTCTCAATTTTTTATATTTAAATTTGCCTATTTTGCTATTCCATCTTTGATTAACAGCCATGTTATATGAAATGAAATGGCATGAAAGTAAATAACAATATTGTAGATGGATTCAATAGATATTTCCATCTAGGCAATGCTAGTTATGTATCTTTTTGAGAGGATAGTAGGTTACTACCATACAACTACAACTAGCACAGCTGACTTCATACTCCAAATACCTTACTTACCACACAGCCTAAATAGTATAAAAAGGTAGAAATATTAGAGTAGAGAGTGTATTATGATATTTGGTATCGAGAGTATCAACTGAGATACAAG
Organism: Architeuthis dux; assembly: GCA_006491835.1. Lineage (NCBI taxonomy): Eukaryota > Metazoa > Mollusca > Cephalopoda > Oegopsida > Architeuthidae > Architeuthis > Architeuthis dux. The sequence goes on from VCCN01002572.1 coordinate 1,496,983, forward strand.
ATCACCTACAAGATTAATATGAGGCCACTTCTCAGTACATGGGGTTACGATTGAAACAAAGTACAAATCAAGTACAACTGAGGTAATCCATTGACAACAGAAACACGGAGATGAAATCGAGATTTATGAATGACAAACCCTACAATTCAGTGTACCAGATCATAACAGTTAAGAGTCAAACTAGAGACCACAAGTTCTAGTGTGAAAGTATCTGGTACAAGCTGACCTGTACTAAAAGTTATAGTCTCAAACAGATACAACGTATTTGGAACATCCAATAGGTACAAACATGATCTGGCTACAAGAATTTAACTTAACCACCCAAGACGTATGACAAAGTTGGAACCAAAATAGCTGGTTACACAATATATAACAACGAGCCACAGATATAATAGTTGGACATAACTGTAGTGGCAATGACAACTCTCTTGCACAGATATTTAAGCAAAACACCTTTCAAAAGTTTTTAAAATTTCCAATCCTAGGATACAAGAAAGCATGAAAATATAATTAAAAATGGTTTGATTTCTACGAATAAACATATACAGTGTTATTTCATATATTTAGAATTAAAATGATATGAATGCATGTACGTTTGTAGAAAGACACAAACAAATTTCTCATTCAGCATTTTGACATTTAAATCTTTTCCATAAAAGAAATAATTAATATCTTTTATATAAGTAATGTAAGTCAAGAAAAAATTGGATGCCAAATGTATTTAACATAATGTAAAATTATGTAAATTCCAGAGACAAGCAACTAAGTTAGTACCATAATTAAAAGGTATGAGCTATGAGGATAGGTTAAAGGAGTTATGGTTAACATTGTTAGAAAATAGGAGGGATCGGGGAGATTTAATAGAAATGTTTAAGATTATGCATGGTTTAGAATTAGTAGACCCTCATGTATTTTTTACTAGAAGGGAGTGCAAGGGACTGTGAGGCCACACATATACGGTAGAAGTAAATAGAAGTAGATTAGATATCAATTCTTTTTTAGCAGTAGAGTGGTGGGACTATGGAATAGATTACCAGAATATGTAGTGCTATCAACAGATGTAAATGATTTTAAAAGAATTATGATGTTTATTACACCAAATATTTAAAGCCCTAGATATTGTGTAAATATGATTGTTATGATGTGTCCATATATATATACAATTAGTATACTTTTTTTTCATACTAAAATAAATGTTCTAAATGTTATTAATACGACTATACTTTTAAACCCAACCCTTAGTTTTCACTACAAAGCCTAATAATAAGTTTATAATAATAAGTTTATTACAACTTTACAGACAACACAATTTAAAAAAATCTTCATTTGAATAAAGATAGATATACATATGTACATAGATTAAATTGGTTTGAAATTATTATATTTTCATATTCCAAGAGTCCTTTAAATCATAAACTTCATTGGTAACTGTTTTTCTAAAATCAGGATTCCAAACAAGAAATTATTCTGAAGACAAGAACTGCTTTACAATAAAACACTTACCTCCCCTGTTGAAGAATAGAAGCACCTTTTCCAGTAGCACCTCAGGATATTTGATATCTTCATGGGTCAGTGCTTGCATCAACACATTATTTTGCACATTATTCCTATGATGTAAGTTATATGCTAGTATTAGAGTCATTAGATCTACTGATACAGCTTCTGCATACATTGTTCCTCCAGGGTTCTCAATGAAGTTTAACAGCTTCACTAGTAACAGGATGTCTATATTATCTTAAAGATAAAGAGAAATAATAGAAACATTAACAGGAGCAAATATGAGTGAATAATAAAAACATGATGATTACAAAGATTGTTGCTATTCATTAAAAGTTTGTTTTTTGTTGTATTTTTGTTGCTATTGAAGATGATAGTATTCTTAAAAGGATATAATTCTAATTCAGTAGGAATCAACAAATAAAATAACTATAAAAGCAAATTGATTTTTATAAGAATTTATTTTCCGATTCTAATTTTTCAGTTACTGGTTTTTTAGATATATTAACTGAAAATTAGTAATTTTATAAATTTTTGATCAAATTATGTTTAAAGGCAGAGAAAAATAATTATGCTGAAATTAGGAACTTTCACATAGGCTATATGTTTAAAAAAAGAAAGAAAAGTTTTTTAACACTGTAGTGCATTTTGAACTAACAACGATTCTAGTGTTTTACAATGTAGGTAAACTAAACATGATTGCCGCTATAGTATATGTTTGTTTTGTGGATGTAAGGGAATCCGAAAGAATGGTAGATGTAATTTGACAATGTGGATATGAGATATTGAGAAAAGTGTGTTACATCTCAAACATAGTTATTATAATGAAGATAAGCCTTTAGCATTTCATCGCTGCTAGCGGCATCATCAGAAGAAGTTTTGATTTCTCGTTGACGGTGTTCAAAGACATAACATGCTTTTCTAAAATCTCTCATTTCCACATTGTCAAATTACATCTACCACTATAGTATATATACATACATATATAATTTCTCGTATTAATTTTTTGTATTAAGTTATAATAAAATATCAACTTACTGTGAATATCAACAGGGAGAGAGTCTTCTCCAGCTAATATAGATGCCAGTAATGTTGCAGAGTTACAGAATTCAACAGTAACTGAAAGGTAACAGCGGTAAATGAGAAAATTAATCTTTTACAACAGTGGTTCCAAAACTGCTAACATAAAAGTACTTTTCTCTGTGCAGATTTTCTAGCTAACAAGTGACTGTTTGTCCGTGCCAGCTATAGATACAATGTACTTATAACCTTGTATAGGTTCAGCCCAGGATTCATCCTGTGGAGGCTTCTCAGCCTTTTGGCTAAGCCCGGGTATCTTCGGATACCTGGGAGAAGTTGCACAGGATATTTTGGCTAGCTGGTTGAGAGGCGGTCACCCCATTAGCACACTCGGGATCCATCCTGAGGAGCTAGTGGACATATCCTGGTCCTCGTGTCATTTGTCTCAGTGACAGGGATTTGGGATTCTCCCCCCTAGATCTCTAGGCACAGGGACAGGGGATCCCCACCCCTCTGCACGTTCGCGCGCAGGCCGAACCCCACATTAAAAAGACTTCATGTCAAAATTTTCCGCCATGGGGAGGTGAATAAATAAAGCTTCTCGGTTCAAAGTGTAGTATCTGTTCTTCGAAACCGCCATGGCCT
>VCCN01002572.1:1525428-1536402 GCA_006491835.1 Architeuthis dux
CATACACTTTGCTGGTCTCTCTACTCACACATTTGTATTTAGACACAAATATAATGTGGTCCTCTATGCCAACAGTATGAAATCAAATAAGAGAATTTGTCTCAGTGGTAGAGCAGAACCTGCATATAAGGTTGCTTCCAAAGTGGACGCGGATTAGATCCCCACACAGCGCTTGTTTCTTTATTTACATTTACGATTCAGGCCGCTCATTTAACAGTCGCTCAAACAAATATAGGTTCCTAACTAATTGAATGTCTTTATAATTATCATATTCTGTCGGATATAAAATTATCCATTATTTGATTTCATACTGTCGGCATAAGGGCCCACATTATATTCATGCCTAAATACTACATGTGAGTAGAGAGACCAGCAAAGGGGAAGGTCAGTGTAATTTGGGCAAAACCTAAATATTGATGGTGTCTCTTGACCATTTTAGTGCCTGGCTCATTGTGCCATGAGATGAAAAATGTTGAAAATCACTGGCAGACACTTGAGAAAAATATACACATAACTGGCAGATTTATCAATAGTTTGATCTTTTAGGCAGATTGAAAATCCCTTTTTCCTAAAGAATTCTACACAAACTTGCAAGACAGAGAAGATAACACATAATGAGGTCAGAGAGACAGAAAAACATTTTAACATAAAAGGAAAATGGCTGAAACCGTCTATCTCTACTGAACAGAAAACAACTAAATAGATAAATAAATGAAGATGAAATAAAGAATAGAATCTCAGGAAGAAAGAAACTGATTTAATGGGGAAATTACAAGTTAAGAGATTAACTCTAAAAAAAAGAGAAAAGCTATTCCAGTAGTATTTTCTTTTCCATTTTATTCAATTACTAACATACTACCTGTCAAAAATGACAGGATTATTTATGTATGGATCAGCACTTCTGCCTTGAATCAGAGTCAAAAAATATATATGTATATGGATACACACTGTGTTTTATATATGTAGATGTCATTCAGCTTTTATGTTTCTTGTAGAAAATCCTATCTGATCACAAAAGGAAAGTAAACAAAAAGAGAGAGAAGCCAAATTTAACAGTAATTGAATAACTAAAGTACTAAAACTGATTTATTAAAACCAATCTTCATTAGATTTATAGGATTTATAAAACTGATAAAATTGATAAAACTTACTATATAATTACTCTATCCACAAAAGTCCTTTCATTTTCAAGTGATAATTGTGTAATAACTCTCTTTGGCACTGGGGATCTGTATCTCCATATCTCACTAAAAAGGGACATGTAATGAAATACACTCTGGTTGTGTATTTGTGTATTCGCTTACTGTAGGAAGGAGGGTACAGACGACTGGTATTTTGGGGTGATAATATTGGGATTTGTGCTCAGCTGGAAGGTATCATATTATGGGACAGAATATGGGTCAAATGGCTGATCAAGGAGGCTGGGGAAGTAAGGGAACAAAGAGGATGTGTTCAACCAATCAGCTCTGAGTATTTTAGGGGTTGCACCATCGATTTAAATCCGGAGTCAGTTAGGCAGTTTGGCACAGGAGCAAGAGGGTCAACAACCTGAGAGTTCCACTCCTCACCTGTCAGGATGCGGGAGAGAGTGGGAGGAAGAAGTTGTGTGGCCTGATTTAAACTGCTATGATCACTATACTCTTCAATCTTTCAGGAAAGTAACTAGAAACAGAACTTACACAATTTGTTAGGATTCCAACAAAACAGAATTTAATACCCTGATTGATCCGCGAATTGGCCCTGCATCGATGTTTATCAACAGAAATAAAAAGGAACATATTTTCCCTTGAAATGACTGGGTTTTGTTGTCTTTCTCTCTGATCATGTGGCCTTTTTCCTGTGTCGTTTGCATAATTATATATACAACTGGTTATCTACAGACATCTTTGATATCTATACATTCACATACTTGTAAAATCTGTAATATGGTATCAATATCTATCTAGATACAGACACACAGGAACATTTCAAGTATAGACAGCATACTACTAACTTTGCTGGAGTTTGTAATTTACTATCTGCACTTTTATAGACTTTTGGAAGTTCTAATTTCCTATTGTAGTCTATCCATTCTATTAGTGAAATTTATTATACTACTAGCAGGGCTACCCGGCATTGCCTGGGATAAAAACATAACCTCAAATTAGACAACACAGAGAAAAATATTTCTTAGTTATTTTTACCCAACACAACAAATGCAAAACCGTAAGAGACATAAATGTTTACTTCCAATATGCACTGTTTACTGAGTGTCGTAGATTGATGGCCTTACTGAATTAGTGATCGACAAAATAAATAAAAAAATGAGATGAAAGTTAAATAGTAGTCAAGAATTAATAATGATTTAAAATAATTCAACCCCCCCCCCCAGAAACTAATAGTAAAATTACTGTCAAGTTTATCTTCGAAAATGACCTGATTAAGCAATCATGTGTCTGTATGCACCTCCCTACACCATGTTGCCTTCACTATGAAAGAAACACGTATAATTTTTGTCAATGAGAAAACCAAAGTGGTTGAGGGAACGTTCCGTTCACTATGAAATGAATTACGTTGAATTTTTCTCAACAGTTGTTCTGATAGAAAAAGTAGTAGAGGGAGAAACCGAAACCACCAGCATTAAAGCTAACACAGTCTATCTATCAGTGTTTTATTCAGCGATTTCCAACCAAAAACACAAAAACTTGTTTAAAAAATTATTTTTTTTGTAAGAATATGTGTTCCATTCGTAAGAAGACTGAATCACAAAAATCCTGGTATAAAAATTTATTTTTTCTAATGTTTAGATCCGAAGATTGGCTAGAGAATGACTGCTGGTGACCTCGAGTGACCTCCAAGTTTAGCCTATGTTGAAAGTCATTATTTATTGATTTTCCATGCGAAATATCAGGTCAATCGGCTTCATAGTTTTACCAGAGAAGAAGCACAGACAAACAAACAGATGGCTCAAATATTAGTACAGATAAATATCTATATACACATAATATGTGAATTTTTAATTTAAAAATTTCTAATTACCATATACATGCACTGATAATTTTAAATAATGAAACCAAACTTCATATTATAAACTATAGAAAGTACAAATTTAGATGTCTAGGATTGTTTGGCTTTCTTAAAAGAAATCAATATTACTGAATATATTGAAGGACATTCAGAAGAAGATGAACAGAAAATTAGAGGGATCTTGCATCAAGTCACATGGAAGTTGAAATCAAATTAAATTGATTTGACTGTCTTAAGCAGGAGAAATGGCAAGAAAAACTCCTGTTGTCTAATTGAATTACAATATTTTAAATAGAAATTTCTGATGCACCACCAACTGATAGACAATTAGCTAATAGAGTATTTACAAACTTGTACCTCAATTTCTTGTATATAATCTATATTATAATGATCAGATTTCTGTTTGTGGGCAGGTATGTGTCTTACAGTAAAAAACAGAAGATTGTAGTAAAAGTTTTGTAAGCCCTATACCATTAAATGCTCTAACATGAAGAATAAAGCAATTTCCAGTCCAATTTGAAACCTTATAATAATACTGTGGGGTCTGTATTGACGCTCACTGCAATAACAATGATCCAGTTTCTATATATAATTATAACAATCTGATTTCTGTTTATGGGTTTATTACCGTAACACAGCAAAAATGTCAAATCACAGTAAGGATTTTGTTATCGCTATAACATTAAAATGCTCTAACTAGAAGAATAAAGCAATTTTCAGTCCATTTAGCAACAATAATAATAGTGTGCAGTATGCGTTTGCATTCACCCCAATAATAATGATCAGATTTTTGTATGTTTGTGTGTTTGAAAAAAAAGAAGCTGAACAGAAAATCATATCAACATTGAAAGAGGAAAATCAATGAAAAGATTAATAATTTTTGCATAAAATAATGATACCCGTGAAATATTGATACATTTATTTTGTAAAAATTAATTTTTTCTTTACATATCTTTATATAGAATTTTGTTTTTTTACAAAATAAAGGTATTATTATTTCACGGGTATCATTATTTTATGCAAAAAATTAATCTTTCCATTTCTTTTTCTTTTCCTCTTCCATAATGAACATTTCTAATTTATTACAAAAAGCAATTTTTTCTTATTTCTAAGCAAGTATGTTAAAAAATCTTTTAACATTTTCCTCATTGTAAAAAAACGTCAATGATGGAGCTACAAAGAATGTATAACCTTTTGTTCTGATGTTAATAATTTTGATACATTTTTAAGTACATATATATATATATATATCCTTGTTACCAAGCAACCAGCTTTCATCTGATCCTTTTCCTATTCGGTCTTGCTTTAGAATGTTCCTTACTGCTATGTGGAAATGGGAACCAAAAAATAGACTTCAACATTTCTCGCACACATTATTCATTAGGTTATCGATCCACAGACTCCTGCTGGTTAAGGATAAGTAATAGTACAAGTAAAGCGTACTTTATATTTTAAATGTAGTTGAAGTTTGTTTAAGGACCAAGCACCAGTCCGTTACAAAAGTAATATTCTGAAGTGAACCAAAATCTTCCAATGTGAGTATTTTTCAAAGAGTTCTGTTCTCCTAGGTTGATGGTTTTTAGCAATTTCTTTTTTAAAGGTCTGTCAATGTTCCATCACAATTGCTTATTTTTCTAATTTATTTTTTTGTGGATGTAAATAATAAACATGTTGCAAATTCTTTATAAGATGATTTTATAAAGTAACTTAGTCAATAGTGAAAAAAAAGAGGAGAGGAAATTATCTGTTTTTGCAGAAGAAACTCAGGGATTGTCCAATAGATGTTTAAAATGTAATAGCCATTGTTAAGAAAGTTTGGAGTATCAAGACGCTGGCTAAAACATCATAAAATTACATCTGCAAACATAAAATCTTTATATAGGCAAAAATGATAACTCAGTAGATTATGACTGTTTGAAGTTTATGTAACCACAGTCGGGAAATGTCAATCAAGGTTGAAATCTCTTCAAACAACAATACCCCTCTTCCTCAGCCAAGCAATTTGGTGATAAAGAGAAACAGAGCAAACATGCCTTCATCAAGTGGGAAGTGCAGTGTCCTAGTCACAGTGACAGCTTATCTAGTTTAAAGAAGAGGGATGTTTAAGTGCACAGCATTAAACAATTACAATGTCAATAAGTTTCTTCCAATGGATTCATCAAGTAAAATATAATTTTTTAAACTTAACTTTCTGTAAAGAACCCCTAACACTGCTATCCATGTTAGTTCTATAGTGAATTCAATTAAAATAGAAAAAAAAACGGTAGTGTGTGTAAAACTCTTCTTTTTACAAAATGTGACAAACTTGGAACACCATTGATTTGTATACATGATAACTGAGAGTATAGTGTTGCATCATGCAGAAAAAGAAGCTAGGATTTAATGGCTTTAAATTTAAAAGGAGGAGCCCAGGAGGGTCAGTTGGTATGGGCCTACAATTTTTTAAGTTGCCTATTGATATTGTAAAGATTTTTAAGGGGGACACTTCAGCACAAAATATTAATATTTTAAAGAGGATTCATAAAGTTTCATATTGATAAAATATAGATAAAAAAACCCAGATAAATGAAACCAACTTATGTTCAAAATTCATTATATGTATGTATCTTTATACTGAATTTCAGGAATCTTGGCTTTGACAATAGATACATATTATCAGTTTAAGTAGTTTCAATGTTTGTTGATGAGATACATGTCTTAAATTAATAGTTTTATTATTAGTTTTGTTGTTTATGCTGTCTTTTGCATTTTATACACTTGTTTTTAAAAAAAATTAACAACTGTTAATGCAAAATACTATTTATGCTAATATATTTTATATCATTTATACATATAAAAGCCAAATATGCAAATGAGTATGTTCGTTTGGTTGTATGTTTGGTTATCTGTAGTATATGCTGGCTGAAATCTTACAAATCATAATGGACTGGTCCACATGAGATAGATTGTACAACGAATATAATAATTAATAGGTGTAAAAATGAGACATGCCATTCCCATAGCAATAAAGTACACCGTCCCCATAGCAACGAAGTACACCAATATCAACAGAAAAAACTGTGTCTGTCAACACAACAATGTCAACTGTTTTCTCTTTCCTTTCAACTTCCTTTGATCTAGCCAACACAGTGAAGAAGCAATTGGGAGGGGAAAGGCAGTTTCTTGCCAAAAACTCCCAAAATTGGCCAAACGCAGCACATAAAAAAGGGAAGTCAAAATGACTCAAAATTTAAATATGGCCAAACCAAATGCTTTTTAAAAAGGCCAGATTTGTCAAATTTGGCCATCAACTTTATTTTGTAAGGAAATAAGTTATATCTTTAATAAAATAAGTTTCTTTCTATGATTTTTTTCATACTGCACAATGTCAGTATGACTTTTCTTAGGTTGAGAATTTCAAATAACTTAAAATTAGGATACTTGAATTAATAAAAAAAATATTACCTAATAAAATTGCTTTTGGCTCCTTATTGCTGATCCATACATAAAAACCCTGTCATTTTTTACTGGTATATGCTAGTGTTAAATATTATAGAGCTTTAAAGTTTGTGAAAATCTTCTAGGTCAGTAATTTTGCTACCGCATACTGACCAATAGATTTTAAAATATTGGTAGTAATACTTTATTTTTAACCTATGTTAAACAAGTAAAAGAACAAAAAATAACATACATAGATTCTGGTTTTATTGGTTTGTATCAAAACAGGTCTTGTTAGTAACTCTATAGAAACCATCACATGACCAACATCTTTTGGCAGCATGCTGTGTTGGGAGTGATTAATTAAAAAATCGGAAAAAGGGGTGATCAATGAATAAGTTATTTCTCTTGTCTTTTGTTGGGCAGTGATCACTAAAAAAAGTCTTGATTTTTTAAAAACAAGCATGAATGCTACCCAGACACAAACTAAGGGACCAATTAGCATGAACTTACATTGCAAATTGAACCCCTCACTAAAAATCTATTGGAAGAAGGGGGGTCAAAAAACAAAAAAACTGTTTTATCTAGACATAACGGGAATAAATGTTTAAATTTTAAACCCTCTAGCTCTATTGGTTGACAATTTTGGTTGAAATAGTGAAATGCAGTGGCAGAGTTGAATGAAGTTACTAATTTTAGAGCAGAGTGTAAATCTGATCTTCATGGTATCAAAAGATTCTTGGATACCTTTGAATGTGTATTGATATCAGTTTTCACAATGATCCATGGGGTCAACTTGGTAACAGAATCTTGCGATGCCACATTAGAGAGGGATAACATTGAACAACTATGGGCAGATATCCTAAAACTGAGAGAGAAATAGAATATATTTGAAGAAGCACAGCATGTGTTAATCAATACTTGTGTGCCAGATAGTTTTGCTACTTGCATGAGGTACCCAACTCAAAAGAATGCCAAAGATTACTTCAGAGTGAATGTGTACATCACCATAATTGACTTTGTTACATTTCACATTGCTTTTCTGCAGTCAGAGACATTTGTGGACTTTTTGATTTTTTGTGGCACTTTAAGCAGTTAGATAAGAATGAGTTGTTACACAAAGCTAATCAGTTTCAGCTACAATACCCATGTCATATTTCAAGTGACATTCAGAGTTGAGTGCTTCTTCTTAAAAGAACACTTGTTGCTGTGTTACCAAAGAGATTTATGGTCAGATATTGAACGAGATTGGGCAATGTTTTCCCAAATGTCCACATTGCAATGTGCATTTTTTTGGCAGCAACAGTGTCATCTAATGAGAGGAGCTTCAGTGTCCTAAAACAAATTAAGTCATACTTAAATTATATTGATATAGACTGTAGTGTAATACCATCAATATTCCATGCTGGTCCACAATGGTTTCCTGGTGTAATTGATGGATTTTCCCAAAGAAAAGCATGGAAAGCATTTCTGAATGTGAAGAAGTAATGACCATTTCTGATCTAAAATTCCAAATAGAGAATAAACATGATATTTGCTGCTTCTTATTGCAGCATTGTACTCTATTGTCTTATATACATTTTGAATAAAATTGCTTGCCATTACCTTTTTTTATAAATCATTCTAGTACTTTTATTCTATTCTGTTACTTGTAAGTAGTGTACATGTATATACCCATACATAAATTATATGTATTTAGCACTGATTACAAAAAACTTAATGAGCAGTTTGAAATTGGGGTCTACATTTGCATCTGGCCCAGGCCTGCATGCACACACTGAAAAACAATGTAATTACAGAGAGAGAGAAAAAAGAGAGAAATTCAAAAAGGCTAATGGCTTATTTCAACAAATTCAACAGATGTTTTCAAAATTCAAACATTCTTATATCTGTATGATTTTGTAAAGTTTGACCAAAGAGAAATATATCCTATTCCACCAGAAAGATTAATCATCATTATCTGATATATGTCAGATGTAATACATCCCCTCAATTATTCACAGTTATATCTGACAATTAAAAAATAGCACTTCACAGAGGAAAGAATACAGTCTTTTAAAGAACCGTGTCAACAAAAATTAAGATTCTGATATACTGGATAGGGAATAAGTCAACAACCACCATCAGTCATCAAATGCAGCCCCTGATAACATTACTGCATGTGAAAGTGCAAACAGTTTTCTACTTGGATATACATACCTGCTGAACACAAAACTTTGTAATGATAACCCACTAATATAGTAATGAATTATGTTATTTCCAAAGCCTAAGCATCTAGGTTTCATATTAGGTAGGTGATGCTCATTACCTTAAGAGAAAACAATCCTTAAAACTAAGGGCAAAAAAACTTTTCTTAAAATTGCTGGTCTCTGTCATGAAAAATCTGTTATAATCAATATACAGCCCCTCTACATTTTTTACCATGTTCATATTCTGAGTGCATTTTTAGAAATATGCTCTATGTTAATAACATTCTCATGATAATAGAATACATATTTAAAGACAAAACAGAAAAATGTTGATAATGGTATATATCGAAAAATTGGCTATCAAAAATAAACAGCATGAGAATAATGTGATAAAACCGATACCTCCTCCCCATATATAAGAATAACAGTCTCTGTGAGGTTGCTATAATGACAGATATTAACAGATTAAAAATGCAAACAGAAGACGTACTCACAGAGATCCTTTATTCATACATTTACAATGACCATGGTCAACGTGTCTTCTCTGATTTCCTAAAAACAATATGGCTGCTCGTTCACCAAAACGTAAAACAGTGCCCCCTTACCGGAAGTTGATAAGCATTCTCCTGACTAAGGGGAATAACTCAAAATACTTACTTAACAACACTCCCCCTCTTTTCTTTTTTCTGAGGTGTGCATAGTTTTTATGATAATAGAAATTTTTTTGTGTCTCACTAAATATATGAAATCAAATGATGGATATTTTATATCCAATCGACAGAATATGATAATTATAATGACACTTAAAAAAATAAACATTATATTTTTCGACAGATTGTCTTTCATGCTTTCTTCAGAGAAAGTAATTCCTTCTTGATCCCGGAATTGGTCACAAACACATTTTATAGCTCCGTTTTATGTATATTAATTCAGTTTTGGTCCACTTCCGGACATTGAACTTCTCAAGTTGATACTCCTAACATAGATCTGCATATCACCTTGCATGGTATCATGGTAATATGGTTTTTAGTAACTATTATTAAAAGTAATGATGATGTTTGTATAGAGGAAATAATTAAAATGATTATAAAGTGATAACACTACATATTGAGCATGAAGGAATAATTGTAATATAGTTTGAAATCTAAAATTTAGTAGTCATTTGTTCACTTTTCTGAATAAAATCTGTAAATTTGCATACCTTCTGTAATGATTTCTTTCAATGTTGACCTTCCAATGTATTTCACAAAATACAAAAGACTGCAGCCTTAATCCCTAGGCTGTTTCTTCGGTCTCTCTACAGGCTACTTCAGATCCAATGTCTGGCGTCCTCAGAATACTGCCTGACTACTTTAATATTATTGACCTCCATGGTCACTGTTGGCTAAGAGATCATATAGGAATTGAGCAATTAATTCCTAGTGGGTGTCCACTGCAATTGCATAGGAGTCATTCCGAAAATGCTTGTGCTACCATACAATACTGCTCCAATCCCCACTGTCTCAGCTCTCCGACTCAATGAGGGTTGGGAGTGTTCAGGACCTTTCTTCTTTTTTCTGTTTTTTTCTGGGTTTTTTTTATATGTTACATATTTGGTCATTTAAAAATATTTCTTTTTATATTACATAATAGGATTGGAGTCCTCAATATGTAGTGTTATCACTTTATAATCATTTTAATTATTTCCTCTATACAAACATCATCATTAGAATTCAATGCAGGTTCTGGATCTTTTGATGCACTGTTGGGACCCTTGACTTTGGGGTAACTCCTGGTGTATCATTGAACTTTCGTGGTGCGGGACAGCCTTTTGCAATCTGGCCAGATTTCCAATACCGGTAGTTAGTCCGTGGAAGGGCAATCTCGTCAGATATGCCCAAAACTTCTGCAGCTAAAATAAGCTCTCCTGATTTTCTTGTCATGGTGATGAGCAATATGACCAAGCCGGTTGCATAAGTAGCAGCGTCTTATCATAGCATAACAGTAATTTGTTGTGTGGCCAATTTCTTTGCAGTTGAAGCAATGGACTTCTCTAGAATAGCAATCACTAGCCAAATGACGTACATGGTGGCATTTGTAACAGTGACTAGTGTGGTTTGCTTGTCTATTAATTTTCGGGTTTCCAACTTCCCGATTTTCAGAATCAGGGATCATATGATCTAAGTCGACATATCGATGGCTGACATTTAGAGTCATCAGGTCTTGCGGGTTTCGAAAAGTTCATATTTTTTTTATTTCTGCACATTCTCCGGTGGACGTCCTTTAACTCTAACTTTAAGAAATTCTGACACTCTGTCAGAGAAAATTATCCTTTTCCATTTTTGGTGATTTGTGTTAAACCAGATCTCACCTGGTGTTTCAA
>VCCN01002572.1:1565309-1588128 GCA_006491835.1 Architeuthis dux
ATTTTGTTTGGAAAATCAGATCTTTCAAGTTTTTTGTATAACTAGAAATATTTGAAAAAATATGTAGCATATATAAAAAAGCAAATATATATGTTGTTGATAATATTTATTCAAAAAGTTCTCAACACTTGATAATTATGAGTGGAGCTTTAGTATACAAGTTGAGGAAAAAAGCGTCCACACAAACAGTTGACAACTCTATAAAACCTTTTTTTTTAACCCTTTAGGCACAGATATTTCATTGTAATAAGTAGGGGAAATAAATATACATCTATTTTTTCAAAATATGCAAATATATGCAGTAACAACTTAAACTATGCAATTATATAGTAGTAACAAACCTTATATAGTAGTAACAAACCTTAAACCTATATTTTATATTTTATAGTGGAAGTAAATATTAAAATATTTTAATAAAGTAAAAGTATCTTTAAATATCTTTAAAAAATACACAGATATAATAAAAAAATCACCTCAAAATATTAAAATAATACTTTAGAAAAAAGTAAATATTAAAACAAAAATTATAAAATCAAAGTCTTAAAATGTATTAAAATATTATTAGGCACTAACGACGAATATATATGGGGAGAGCAAGGCTAGTTGTATACAGTCGTAAACACTCTGCAAAACTAAACAAAAACGCATTATGGACACCTTGAGTAAGTATTCTGGCCTCTACGAAAATAAAACTTGTTTGATTATCTGACTTTGTTTACCAAGAATCCGATTTTATGGCCTAAATTATGTTGGGAAATAAAATGATCAGGTCGGGGCTAGTTGTTACACCTTGTAACAACTTACCCCTCATAAAATATGACTGGACAAAAAGCAACAGGCATAATCAAAACCATGGAGGCATTGTGAGCATTTAGAAAGGCTAGTCCAAGAAAGATGCAATGTGGTAGTAACAAAAAACACCACACATTTATACTAACTGACACACCTGAGAAGATGAAATTACAAGAGTCCCAAGAAAAAAAGAGCAAAACTTGCCAAAGGAACCTGGACATTAAACAGTTTCAGAAGTCTGCTGGAAATAGGAGAAAGAGAAAGACTACAAAAGATTGTTGGTGTCTTGCATGCAGTGAAAACTGGTCAAACTCTGCCCCAAGGAAAAAATGGGTGCAGAGTATAAATTGTAAAGGGCCCATGAGAAGACGCTTTATGCCTCCTCTGTGAATGAGAGATTTTGTAAAAAAATTTTGTTCAATGTTTATGATAAACATTATAAACTTTTAACAGAAAAATTGTTTTTAAGTTATTTTGCGAAGCTTCTGAATGGATGGCCAAATTAGTGAAATTGTAAGTAGCCCTAAATAAGTAGTCTCCTAAGTAATTCGTAATTTTTTATTAGTAACAACTTACCCAATGCCATGTAACAACATGAACCACATATGGGGCAAGTTTTATACAGTTACCTTGAATGATAATTTCTGTTATATCTCGAGAATGAAGCAATGTATTTAGTGGGGTGCAACAATAGTAAAATCGTAACAACTAGCCCTGCTCTCCCTATCTGTAACAAATTTTCTGGGGTAAAAAGAGTTGTTCCCCCTGAAGCGAAAAATCTGTAATATTTGGGAAAAAAATATAGTTGCACCCCCTTTCTATGAAATTAACAAAGAAAAAAGACTTGCCCCTCCTTATTTGCTTCTTGTAAAATGAGTGAAATTCAGTAAAATTTGAAAGAAACTTTTTGATCCACTCACATAAACAGTCAGAAAAAGTTGCATAGACTATGACCTTAGCTGCGAAAAGATGTACCCCATACCAAATTCCAGTTTCCTAGGACACAGGCATACATTCCTTTTTATATATAAAGATAATGTGCATTTAGGCAGCAGTCCTTCATGTATACAAATTTGATTTAAGACCGTAGACAGGGAATGGGAACTAGGATTCTAAATGTATTTAACAACTGATACATTCAGCCCAGAGAAGAATTTTGCTTGTATGTTGTCATGCACATTATGTCATCATAACACACAAAAAATGCTATAAAGCCAAGTTTAAAAGGATTTAAAAAATAAAAAAACAAATAACATCTACAGTTTTTTTAACTAATGGCCAAAAGTATGGTTGAAATAGCTAGATCTCAAACGGTTGGACACACTTACACTTATTGAGTCCAAACTTACGTTCTCTTGTACATATACAAGTAAAGTTAACTAAAATATTCCTTGTCTATGGTCTTTAATCAAATATATATATATATATATATATATATATATATAATTTCATAAAAATGAAATGTATTTATAAAATGAAGCCTAAACTGAACAACAGGTATAATGAATAAAAGACATGTATGAATAAAAGACATGTATGAATATAACATATACTACAACATCCATTAAATGCTAAAGATGAGAAAATATTTGGAGAAAATATTTTAAACACAAAATTTGAACCATGAATCGTTTGAAACAGATATATTACATGAAATGTATAAATGTTGTTCTCATTACACAAAACATGAAAGAAGTCCTAAATAAGCAACTGAGTTGAGTTGCCCATTTGAATATTCTGGTTACTGTACTTTCAGCCAAATATTATTGAAAGAAAATAAATCCTTTACAATAAACATATGTGCATGTGTGTGTGTGCGTGTATGTGATGCTTTTGAAAGAACACATATATATACAAAGATTTGGTGAAAATGTAAATTAATTAACAATGTTGAAACTAAGTATACAACAATTCTTTAGAGTTCCAAATCATACTGAGGTAAAAGTCATTTCATCAAGTCATTTCTGGCTTCAAATGGCCAGATTAATTTTGGCAAAAATAAATTGGCGCCATGCCACCCAAATACATTTACATCATGACCCCAGCACATAAAGACATTATTCAACCAATCGTAATTAAACGGAAGTTATTATTAAACCAATAGCAAGCCATGAAACAAAGAAAAAAGATTAGGCTCTGGTGAGCCAATTTTAAGGTTCAGCTAGTTATAAAAACCCTTTTTTACAACGATTCTTTGGCTGAAGCCATGTCAGATTGACCAACCTTTTTGCTGTCAAGAAAACTTTTACCACGCCACAGACACCCTTTTGAACTGACTCATTTCTTAGTCAGCCACCCACAGAAGTCAAGCCAGACTGTCCAAACTTTTTGCTGCCAAGAAAACTTTTACCATGCCATACTCACCTCAAACAGAAAACCCTGCAACAATATGTTTTTGCTAGTCCTCAACCAACAAGAAAATTTCCACTTGAAACAGCTTTTTTTCAAGTTTTTGCCAAAAATCAATGCCGCTCATACTCCATATAAAATGCAAGTAAGAAAATTTCTTCAAAAGAACTTTTCTGTAATTCTCTTGTCTTTACAGATATTTTAAAAATTATATATGAATTCATACTTTTTATCATTCATAAAGTTATTTCAATCGGAAGAACATTTCAATTGACTCACATTATTTTCTTTTATGAAAAGAAATTAAAACTGTAAAAAATATATTTGCTCTCACAAAAATTTGTGTCAACTGTTTCCATGAAAAAAAATTAATAGCACAGTTAAAAAATAAAAAAAATAAATAATAGCACAATTTTTGTAAAATTTTCCTTGTGTCTTTTAACACCAATAAAACTTGTTTGTTTTAACTTGTTCTTGGAAATTAATACTCCTGTCCCCTTCTTATGTTTCATCACTCAGTCTATATTTGCTGCCACTTAACCAAGTGGGTAAAGAAGGTGAGAAATTCATTTCTACCATCAGGAACTAAAGTATAGTATCTTTCTGCATAATAATTTATCAATGCCTTAAAACGTAGTGAATATTTAAGCTCAAAGATGAATATCTCACACCAAGAATGGTGACCTGTTTATAGATATCACAAGAGCTTAGGAAAATATAATTAGCACTTAAATTACCTCCCCCTGATTGAATATCTTCCTTCTATGGACTTTAATAAAGTTATTTCAGACAGAGGTAGCTGAGGCTCAGAGATGTAGCTTTCTTTTATTTTGCTGGGTAAATAGTTAAAAACTAAACTTTGGAAAAGTGACTGAATCTGGTGTCTTAAAGTGCACGGTCATCAAAATTATAACTAACAAACTAGCATTCCAAGGGAAATTATGAATCACCACCACCCCTATATGCTTCTTTTTACCTCATAAATTAAGCAGTGGTGGTGGTTAAATTAAGTTACTTTGATGAAAATGGTACCAGTTAGGTTTGAACCAGAAATTCATGATTTAAAAAAAAAAAAAGCATGAATGCAGCCGGACACAAACTAAGGGACAATTTAGAATAAGCTTACACTGAAAACTGGACCTCCCACCAAAAACCTATTTTCCCTACTCATTGAATGGAGTGTGTATACAAAATTTCAAATTTCTACTATGAACGGTTAGTGCTGGGCAAAGTCTGTAGATACATATAAATGTCAGAACACATGAATAACCTAAATCCAGCAACAGTGTTCAAACTGGTCTGTTGTGGGTAGCAGTGATTAAACATCCATGACAAAAGAAGCAACAATTTAATCAATTTTTCTTTTTTGCAGCCAATCAGGAAAGACATCAGTTTACTTTTATAGAAGGGTATACTAACTTGAAAAGAAAAAGAAAAAATGGAATCATGCATCACAGGCAGCAGATGATTTCTATGCCCAAACACTCCTTATTACGGGTGATGTCAGCAAGCATCTATTTGCACATATGTATTCCTTGTAGTACTGAATATGTATTAGGCATAGCTGTAATGTAGGTTTTTTTTGTTTTTTCAATTTTCAATTCATTGTTTTGTCATTGTGTTAAATTCCAGTTATGTTGATTTCCTAGTTGTGGACAACGTGACAAAACACAAAAGCAGCAGCAGCAGCAACATGATGATAATGACATTGAAAAGAAGAGAGAAAAGAAAAATGCATTGTTTCCTCGCTGTTTGTATCAGAACAAAAAATCTCTATTTTAATTATTTGAGTCAAATAGATAAATAACTTGTCAGTGTTTGTTTTTAATCTTAAAATCTTTCACCTTTTATATCCTACTAGACAATCATTGTCACCATTAGGTCACTAATCGGGTGAGCGCGATCATAGACCCCCACAATATTATTTTTCAGTTGCAAATCACCCTGACGTTTTTTGCATTCTTTAAGTTAGCACATTTTAGGGGTATCTTAATTCAAAACCTAAATTTTGTGTTTTGGAAAAATGATCTCTAAAGAAAATGAACAGAAATAACCGAAATACTTCAAAGCCATAGTTTCGTAAAAAGTACAGAAAGTGAGGGTCTAGTTCAGCATTATAGTAACATCGTAAATAGAACCCCCCATCCCAAATTTCGTAAAAACTGATTTCTCAAAGAAGCAAAGAGAAGTAATCGAAATAATTCAGAGCCATAGTTTCGTACGATGGACAGAAAAAGAGGGCCAGTTCAGCAGTATAGTTGTATCGTAAATAAAACCCCTCCACCAAATTGTGTTTTGGGAAAATGATATGTCAACTAGGTTGAAGAATGTAACTTAAATACTTCAAAATCTTATTCTGTACAATGGGCGGAAAGAGGGGCTCTGGTTGAGCAGTATAGTTACATCGTAAATAGAACAAAAAAAAGCAATTTGTGTTTTTGAAAAATGACTTCTTCAATGGAGTAAAGGCAATTAACAAAAATACTTTAAAGCTAATATTTTGTTCAATGGGCGAAATGTGGGGGTCCATTTTAACGGTATAGTTGAATTGTAAATAGAACACCCCTCCGTCCCAAAATGTTTGTATTTTGTGAAAATGATTTCTCAATGAAGTCAAGGGAACTAATCACAATAATTTTGAAGCCATAGTTTTGTACGATGGACGGAAAGAAAGAGTTCAGTTCAGCAGTATAGTTACATCATGAATAGAATTCCCCTACCCCCAGAAAGTTTCATGTTCTGGAAAAATGATTAACATGTAAAAAAAATAGTGTCATCAGAATATGAAGTCATGTAAAAAACACAAAAAAATGTTTTTTAATTTTTTAATTGTGTTCAGAATATGAGGTCATGTAAAAAGAAAACTTTAAAAAAATAGTGTCATCAGAGTAAGAAGTTATGTAAAGAAATCTTTTCCAAGATTAAGTGTGGTCAGAATAAATGTTCTATAAATGTTTTCACTTGCTGGACATAAATTGAGGGTCTAGTTCAGCATTACAGTTATAGAGTAAACCCATAAAATGTTGCAAATCACTATTGGAAATTTTATTTGCCTTCCTTTCCCTAAACACTCTACTTACCCGTATCAGAAATTACAGGGCTTAAAACTACAAACTTTTCCATTGGTTAAAATTCGACCAATGAGAAGCCCCTAAAAAGGGCGAGGGAAGTTTCAAACCTGCTATCATCCTCTTTTTCTCCAGCAGTTAAACTGACCACATCAGCTGTGGGCAGTATGTCGGTATATTTTGTGTCAGATAAAATGACTGACACGCTCAAATCACTCCTATGCACTTTCAAAAACACAAAGAAACTACTTCTTCTCTTCAAGATTCTTTTTACTAACAGCATGAAGCTGTCTATGGCAAAAATAGCTAACACAATTTTACTGTGTCACAAAAATTGCTGGTTTTTGCCACATGGGAAAATATGCCCCAACACTGAAACAGATTTCAGACCAAATTCTGCACTGATAACCAAGAAAAACAACCTTTTTACATCAACATTCAACAGAACACAAGGAACTCTCCAGCTTGTCAGCAATCTACTCATCTCAACATAGAAACTCCAAATGAACATTCAACATTAGTTAGTCGGAGCGAATTTAACTATACTGTAATCCATTCCTAAACCCATTTTCCCTCTTCCTATTTATTGTTAAAAGATCGGATTTATGGAAAACCTAAAACTTGTTGCATTGCTTGTTCTTCTTTCTCACACTTTGAGTCAGTATGATCCTAATGCATTACAACTCCCCAAAACACAATATGATGCACTGTTTAACTGCTTAGAGGGTACAAACAGATGAATAGAATCAGACTTTTAGTATGATATAGATAAAGAACCAAATTCAATTTAACTGGACAATGATTAGTTTAATAAGCACTGTTTGTATGTGGCTTCATTTGCTAATTAGAAAAAATATATAATTTCAGACAGAAAGAGAGGGAATTTTGCCACACATTATGCCAATTGTTCTTTTAGCAAATACAGGAATACCTTGAATAGTGCGGTTTTGATTAGTGCGGTTTTTGATGTAGTACAGTTAAGGTATTGCTGTACAAATTAATGTAACAAAGTGGGAAAAAACATTAAATTATTATAAGACTTGAACAGTGCAGTTTTGAACAGTAGGGAAAATCTTGGAACAAATTAACTGCACTAATCAGGTATACTTGTACAATGAAAATACATTTCTCTGAGTAAGATATTGGCTGATTACAATTTAAAATGCTTCCATATTGAGTATGAGTTGATTTTCTGAGCATAGAGGCTGCTTAGTACCAATGATGTGCTATGGTAAGCATATCTGTTGCTAATTTGGTTTTAGTATCAGAACTAAATACAGAATGAAAAACATTTTTGCAAATATTTCTTGAGAATTTCTTAGTTTTACAAACCATTGATAATGAATTTGATTCTTATTAGGCTCTCTAGAAATATTGATTTGTGTTTGATTAGTCTACATCAAGCAAATCAAAACAGAAATTATTGCAATACACGAATATTCTTTTAACTCTTCCACTTAACTGTATCATGTTTTTAAATCATAGCAGCCAGGATTTTTGCTGGCTTTTTGCAACTCTCTCTGGTAGTTAACTAAAGACCATGGCCAGAAGATGTATTTCATATCTCAAAGAGAAAATACATTTATTATAAAAAAATAAATACCCACATCAAGTTCTTCAAAGAATGATACTTTTGAAGATTGTGACACCAAGAATGCATACCAACCCCATAAATATACTCTATGGAAATTTATATCTCAACATCATTACTTACACTTTTTCCCCCCCACAAATACTATTATCCAGTATAAAGTTTCAAATCTTGCTTTCTTTATTCAATCACATAAGCAAAAGACTTTGATGAAAAAATATCAATACTGTATCTATTGGGTAGCCTGAAAAGTGTGTTTAGTTTTTGACATGAAAAGTGTTTAATTTCATTCAAAAAGATTGCTTTTCATTGTATTGTGACAGCTGTCATATCAGCATGCATTTTTTAAATAAATTTTGTCAAAATTGGCATATTTCATTGTATTGATTCTAACATAGAAGATGGAAAAAAAGCAACATTATCAGTGTACTATGCTTCTTTTATTTTAAGAAAAGTGAAAATGTGACTCAAACACAAAAAATGATTTGTGCAGTTTATGGAGAAGGTGCTGTGAATGACCGAACATGTCAGAAGTGGTTTGTGAAGATTTGTACTGGAGATTTCTTGCTGAATGATGCTCCAAGTTTGAGTAGACCAGTTGAGATTGATAACAATCAAATCACAACATTACTTGAGAATAATCAACGTTATAAAATGCAGAAGATTGCCAACATACTTGAAATATTCAAATCAATCATTGAAAATCATTTGCACCAGCTTGGTAATGTTAATTGCTTTGATGTGTGGCTTCCGCTGCAATTTGTTACTTACACTCAATAAAAGTGTTCCATTTTTTAAACAAATTGTGATAGGTGATGAAAAGTGGATACTTTACAACAATGTGGAATGCAAGAGGTTGTGGGGCAAGGAAAATTAACCACCACTTACCGTACCAAAGGCTGGTCTTCACCCAAACAAGGTGATGCTGTGTTTATGGTGGGGTTGGAAGATAGTCTGCTATCACAAGCTCCTTCTGGAGAACCAAATGATTTATATGAACAAGTACTGCTTCCATTTAGACCGATTGAAGGTAGCAATCAAAAAAGAGCATGCATCTGGAATTAGTTAAGAGAAAGGGTATAATACTCCATCAGAATAATGCAAGACTGCATGTTTCTTTAGTGATTAGGGAAAACTTATTACAGCTTGGATGGCAAGTTTTCACTCATCTGTCATCTTCACATGATATTGCACCTTCAGATTATCCATTTATTCAGGTCTTTACAGAATTCCCTGCAAGACTGCAAAAGGCACCTTGGGAAATTCTTTGCTGAGAAAGATAAAAATTTCTGGGAGGATGGAATTATGAAGTTGCCTGAGAGATGGCAAAAGATAGTCGAACAAAACGCTAAATATGTTGTTCTATGAAGTTAATGGCAAAAATAATAAATTTGTCTTTTATTTTTAATGAACAAAACAAACTTTTTCAGTTACCCAATACAATTATTTTAGTTGTATATGTGAATAGTGATAGTCATGAAAATTATCCAAAAATTTCTTATTCCAAAATTAATAACGTTTTATTTGTTTAATTTTTCTTATGTTTTAAACTTTTATACCATATTGGTCAATTTCTTTTTCCACTATATATAATATTCAGAAGACTTCATTCATGTATTGTATGTAAATATGATAGTTTGTAGTCTAATATTTTTGGTGCAAGTATGTATGAATTCCATCATTTGAGTGAATGCATAAATTGAATTACATAATTTACCATAAAATTTTTTATTTCACAAATGCCAAATCTCCTCATCACAGATATCTTTCTTTCCTCGAATTCAATTTTTCAAATATCATTACACACAACATATTTTCAAATCCTATTTTCTTTGTCGAACCACTAAGCGTCTATGATACAATAAGGATCAAGAATTTGCTTATCCAACCCTGAACTTAAAAAACAAAATTTCAGTCTATTTAACAACCTTAAAATTGTCTACTGAAATGTTCCATGGATAATGGAGACTGAGTAATTGGAGAAGATTTCTTAGATGATCATTGGAAACATGATTTCTTTTCTATGAACTTTGTATGGGTTTGGTTGCTCACCTAGCACTCAAGGTTATTTACCTCTACCACCAAAGTTGGAGAGGTATATGTATTACCCTATGTCTTTCCTTCTGTTCTTCAGTTTTCTGTCCACATGATATCTCCAAAAGTTCTCAATGAATTTCAATCACATTATGTGAAAGGGTGGGTTATGGGGTATGCATTTATATATTTGCTCATGTCTGTCCACACAATATCTCTAAAGGTTTTCAATGAATTTCAATGAGATTTTGTAGAATGTTAGACCATGGGCTAAGGAAGAAGTGATTTAATTTTGGGGCAGATCCAGGATTTTTCTTTCGATTGAGTTAGTGTACTGTGTTGGTAGAGGTACGCACTCTCTGAGTACTTTCTAGTTTGGGAAATAGTTTTTGAAAAGTTAGAGTTATATGTTTGTAAAAATTTAACTAAGAAATATTAGATATTACACTTTATCTCAACGGCAAAGAAAAACAAAAAATAGAAATTTTTACAATGCCTTGTGATCATTTCTATTATAAAAATGACATGTTCTTTATACTACTTTTCTTTATTAAGATATGTCAATACAAGAATATTAAATTAATAGTTCCATTCTTTTATTTCAGAGGAAAATTATTATTCTTTTGTTTATGAAAGGTAATTGTGAGTTTAAATTATTTTAGTGATTAGGATGTTAATTGTAATGTATTTTATTCCTAAATCAAAATTTTCAAACATTTCTTTATAATAATGTTTAAAGAAAAATATTTGTTGAAATAAAGTCACTTGCTAAATAAAAGTTAGAAAATTAGACTATTACTGTGAGTTTTTAGCCTAAAGGAATAAACTTTGAATTTATTGTAACAAAATGATGAACAAAATAAATTTCCAGCTTTGATGATTTAAAAGTGCCTCATCCCAACGAGTTAATATAACTGAAATCAGATGAAGCAGAAACTGCACAACCTCTAATAGGTCTAAATAAAGATTTAGGTCAATTAAGTGTTAGATATAATTGAATGGAGATCAATCAAAGGAAGTTTCATTTAATAATAGATCATGCTTTCCTGAGTTTGGAAAGAAGAAAACATGAAGCTATTTTCAATTGAAACCTACAAAAATACATTAGATTGATGTTTTTGCTGTGCAGTTCTCAAGTTTTTTGCTGTTTGTAAGTTTGTGTCCAACATTTTAAGAGTAAAAGTCATACAAACATGTTTATTAATATTCATCATAGAAAAGACAATTATAATTTAACATGATCTCACAAAAGAAGTAAAATATTGCTGACCATTATTTACCTGTTCAACTCTTTGTTTGTTTAACCCAAACATACAACTAAGATCTCATTCACAAAATCTATGTTAAAACCTTTCATTCTGTAATCAATAAAATATAATTATTAAAGATGAGTTTGATATACACAATTTCAGTAAAATAATCATAAGGCAACCAAGTTTACAAATAGGTTTTCTGGTTCAGGAGTCAGAGATATCATAAAATCCATTAGAAAACTCAAATGGCAATTGGCAGGCCCTATTGCAGGAATGTCAGACAACCGTTGGACATCACAACTCACAACGTGGATCCCTGGAGTTCATATGTGAAATTGTAGCCGGCAGAAAATAAGATGGCATGACAACCTAAACAGGAGATATTGGTGCTGCGACACCCATGATCAAGAGGTCTAATGCATCTTGGGGAAGGTCTATGTCCAACGACAGACATTAAAAGATTGATGATGATGATGATGATGATGATGATGATGATGATGACGACGACGACGACATCATTAAAATCCCCCAACCAGGCATTAACTGACATTAGGCTTGGGGCTATTAATATTTCCCAACTCTGAATCTGTGGTTGTCTTTAATAGCACTTGAGGATAGGTATGTCAAAACTTTTGAGGATCTCTGGTAAAAAATTGTGTAATTCCTCTTGAAGAATAACTTAGGAAAAACTTCAAGCTATTTTAATTGGTTTCCTTAAATCTTATTAAACAGAAGCCATAATCAATAATATTTATAAGCAATTTTGAACAGAAAATGATTAACCTCTAATAGTTCTGAAATATGAAGTATATCAAATTTGCTGTTTAATACCAAAAGATAAATCTTCAGGCAGCAGCATTTGAAATTGGTTTTTGTGTAATAATCTTTGATATTTTTTCTAAAAAATATTGGTAATTGTCTCTTGTGTGTTAGTAGCCTATTAAAAAAAACTACTCAGAATGTGTTAAAGAGAACATTTTTTTTTAAATTTCAGGGGTACCTTAATTCAATGCACCATTTCACATACAGATAAACAGAATCAGACTTTTACTAAAAGACTAATATCTGGCTGAATGCAACTTACCTTACTCAACTTGCTTGATAGCTAGTAGTCAATTAGAATGAAGATAGGATTTTCAATGACATTTGCAACTAGAAAGCACAGAGAGCACATACCTCTACCAATGTCATTTTCAGGGGAGGTAATTGTGCATGGATCCACCCCAAAATCACTACTTTTGTAGCCTACTGTCAATCCTTCCACAGGATTTCATGGAAATTCATTGAGAACTTTTGAAGATATTGTGTGGAGAGACATGGAATTTTGGCAATATTATGTGGTGTGGACATATAACTATGTTGTAGGGGAGGTAATTGTGCGTGGATCTGCCCTGAAGTTTAATCACTTCATTTGTAGCCGATTGTCCACGCCCCCACAAAATTTCATTGAGAACTTTTGTTTGAGATATTGTGGGGACAGACATGAAATTTTGGTGAAATTATGTGGCATGGACATATAACTACAATGTAGGGTGGTAATTTTGCATGGATCCACCCCATGGGAATCCATTGAGATCTTTGAGTTTGAGCATAAACATAACTGTATGAAAAATAAATCAGGAAAATATCTCAATCAAAAAAGAATTCCTGGATCCGCCCTAAAATTTAACCACTTCTTCCTTACCCCATTTCCCACCCTTCCATAACATTTGAAATCTATTGGGTACTTTCGGAGATATTGTGTGGACAAACAGACAGATGGTAAGATGTGACCGAATACATATACATCTCTAACTTTGTTGGCAGAAGTAAAAGATAGATCTTCTTCCTGAGGATATTGGTACTATGTAATATCCATATCCCACAAAAGGTCAACACATTTTGTCTTTGTAGAATTGTAATACTGAATCAATCCATTGTTGTTATTTTTTGTGTA
Organism: Architeuthis dux; assembly: GCA_006491835.1. Taxonomy (NCBI): domain Eukaryota; kingdom Metazoa; phylum Mollusca; class Cephalopoda; order Oegopsida; family Architeuthidae; genus Architeuthis; species Architeuthis dux. The sequence goes on from VCCN01002572.1 coordinate 1,578,333, forward strand.
TTATATATACTTTGATATTATCCTAAGGTGTGTGTAAGTTATTTAAGAAGACCATTTGAAATGCATTAAACACAACATTTGGAAATTCTCATTTGTTAGAAGGAAAAAATTAAAGAATCTGTTTTAGATATCTGCAAAACTATCTGGCAGAGTCTATATTTGTTTTCAATATCAATATAAATATAAATAATTTTCTTTTATAAAAATCTGTATTTAACATAACATTTGGTAAGCTAAAATACATATAACAGATGAAATTGCAGATTGAGTTGTCTGAGATTTCATACCCAGTTATGAATTGGAAATTGGAAAAAATTAGATTTCAAATCTAAGTAAAGTGACTTTTCTTGTTCCAGTTGATGTAAAATTTGTGACATCTGCATTAGACATCCATTTTTAATACAGCAGCTAAAAAATCCAAAATAAATTTTTATCTGTCACAAAAGGATAATTAGTTTCTGTAGATTTAAAATCACTGTTGGCAGCTGCTACAGCTTTTAAGCATTGAGTGGAATGACTTGTTGAATTAACCTTGTTTTTCTAACCAGTAGTAATGGGCAAATTAGTTGGTTCAGATACAAGTGAAGAAATGGGGTAAAAGCAATGAGCTACTCTTGCTGCACCATGTTACTTGAGCTCTGAATGCACATTCATCATACACACCAAATATAAATATCAACTATTATAGTTTCCAGATGTTCTTACTCATCTGCGAAGTGGTTCGGTTGTGATAACAGATATTTTGCTGAATGTTTATGACAGTGTTTTATCACTGTTTATGCTGAATGTTGTAAAGTTAATGTGTTGTATGATGTCAGGTAGGGAGATAATGTATGTTATGAAATGTCATGGGCATTATTCCCTCTAAGCTGTGTGCATGTTCACACGCACACCACACAGTTTGCAACAAGCGCACAAGGCAAATTAATGGGCGGACAAAAGATTTCAAATTCTGTCGGTAGCTTACTGAGTTTTCATTGAAAATATATTGATTCACTATGTTGAATTGAAAAGTGTGCATATACCTTTGTCACTGGAAAAAATTGCTCAACATATGATTTTTGTATTCACCAACTACTAAAAATTAGAGGGAATCATTGGTCATGGGGTAAAACATTCAGTATTAGTTCTGGATCCTCACAACAACAGGAGCTAAATTAGGGTCAGTTGTAGCAATGAAGCCAAATGCATTGAAATCCAGATGTTCATTATACAAATCAGTAAAACTGTTCTTATTTAGTGAAGACATAGAGTGTATCAAGTTTTCACGGGATCACTAGCCTTCATTAACCTCATTTAAAATCAGAAATGTCATATAGAACTATAAATTAACTAGTAAACAACCTGGCCAACCAACTGAATTCCTATATCAGACAAAAATAAGTCAAGTGATATAAAATCTCCAGATCTGCATGGATTGAGATAAACAGCTCTATTAAAAGTACAAGCACAACGGTAAATTTTATGAAATTGAACTTACTAACTGTAACTTGCAAGATTAGCAGACTTTCTTCTACACTATGTGGCTTCTTAACTTTCCCATTTCAAGTAACCTAGAAAACTAATGGGTGCAATTTAGAAATTAAAGAATACACATGTAAAAACAATCTTTAGAAAATGTTTCTTATTCAGTGGCTAATGAGGATTGTGTATTTGAAAAATTCCCAATATCCAAGTAATAAAGATATGTTTAATTATGAGTCAGCTAATAAGAGTGGTCAGTCTTATACAGGGTGTCCATAAAGTCTATCTATTTTATTACACTGTTTAAACAAAAATATGAACACCCTGTATATTGAACATATATTCATTTTGTTTAAATAACTGATTTTGACATATCTTGATTTCTGAGACGAAAAAACAATAGGAGTTGTTTCATTCACTTATAATCAAATATTACATGACATTTGAGATCTCCATGCAAACCAATTTATACACCTGAAGAAGATTGTTTATCTTTTGAAATGTTGGTATTTAGTTCTTCTTGAATATTACTATAACATGTATAAACATGATGCATTTGTGACATGAATTTATTGCCTGCTGAGAATTCAACTATACTACCAAGTTCCTATATAGAGTGACCATTTCAGTCGTGTTTAACATAAAACACTATTATCAATATTATCATTTTTATATTTGTTTATTAATAATATAATGGATGAATGAAGTGATTGATGCCACCTTGTTTGTACCTGGATTTTTTTTCTGGAGCTTTTTGTGTTTCTTGAAAGGTTAGAGACCTGCCACTGGTATACTTGTTGTCTCATGATATTTCAGAGTTCATGTTATTGTCACACTTCTAAAATTGCATATACTTAACCCATAAGAGAACTGTCTTTATGTGAAAAAGACATACTGCTCGGTGTTACATCAGCCATATAGGTATGCATTGGCAAAAATATCTTTTGAAAGAGATATCCTGTGGCATAAGCCAATCATCCAATCTACAAAAATAAATTCTGATCATCTGAAAACAATTTCCCTATGTAACTTTGGATTATGAGTAATAATTTCCTCTTTGTATAGGAATCCATATGAGATAATTTTGATCTAAAATCACAGACCAACCTTAAACAGCTTGTTATTTGACAGAAGCCACTGCAAATCATGTTTGCCTTCATTATGAACCTATAATCATAACAGAAGAAGAATCAGAGATAAAAGCCTAAAAGTTTATAAAAACTTTGATTCTCCTAAGGATTCAAACAATACAATGTTTTATCAATTTCAGATTTAACCTGAAATTTAACAGAAGAGGATAGTTCCTACATTGAGCTAGAAGATACATATTTATAATTACTGAAAAAACATGAGATGACAAGCAGTTCACCTGGTGCAATGTTTACCTGTTAACAATGAGGCAACCATGTAACGTGTCAAAAAGCAATCAATCAACTACATACACATCTATATACACATATGAACATTAAAGATTAATGTGTTTCTCTCTTTCTTTCTCTCTCTCTCTCTCTCTCTATATATATATATATAAAGACATAGATAATAGCTGTACACAAACACATACGGATGCAAACAAACAGATTAATATATATATTTTTTTAAATACATTCATTATATGATGATAGGGTAACAGCTATTTGCTGCTACTACCTGGGTAGTTATGGTAGTCATAGGAGATTGGTTTGGCCATGTGTTCACTGACCCACTTTCTTCTCCGTCAATCATTGTGGCATGCCAGAAAGAAGACATTTTGTCTGGCAATGGAAGAAACTGATTCGTGGCTTTCCTAAGGACATTAGAGTTAAGAAGTGAGTATGTGTGTGTGTGTGTGCGTATGTGTGGATGGTTAGTGTGACATTACATGCATGGTATTTGTTAATACATGCACTATAGCGAGAAATAAACCTCTCATTCCACAGGCATTTGCAAGGCCAAACCAGTACAAACTAATTTTGGGTCTGAGTGACATTGGTGAATCGGCCAGCAAGCCAATTTGTAACAAAACTCAGATAGGCATAATAATTTTGACAAAATAGAAATACAAATCTTCTCCAGGCAGGACAGGTCAAGGGGTCATCTATTGTTACCTAGCGCCTGGAAATCATTGCGAAATTGGGAGAACCACAATTTGAGAATGAACGTAAGTGTCAGGATTTGCTATAAATATAGTGCAAAATTCTAATAAAGTAGAGTCCGAGACAAGCACCTGAAGTCATTGCATCAAACGGAGGGTGACAGCAATGAAGAAGTCACAGACCAGCCAGGACCACAGTTTCAAATCTCCATCTGTTTGTTCAACCCTGACAAAAGCTTCAATAGTAAGTAGACTAGAAAACACATTTTCTATCAGAAAAGATACTTCTACAAAAGTCATTTGACACTTAAGTGACCATTTTACAGACTTTACACAACCATGCCTAAACCACTTTGCTGTTAAAGGAAATAAGAATTGTTTTATACTCTATTTCTGAACTGTTGATTTATTCCGTATTTACTAGTATTATTTGTATTCATTTTCAGTTTCATATGATTACGACTACGATTAACGAAGTGTTGTATTTTACAGAAATAAAGATACAAGTTTGAAAACTTATTTTATGGTCCTTATCCATTTCACTTCAGTCAAGTCATTGTTTAAATGTCTGGTTACGAACAATTCCAAACTATCGCGCTCGGGTTCCAGAACAGTTAGTTTGGAAAACGGAATCTTTTCCTATGGTTAGAAAAGGTCATAGGTGAAGAAAGAGAAATTTGTCTTGACATTCCCCAAATGTTAGCGTAGACTTGTGTCTCCATAATGCTGATAAGAGAGTCCATAATCGCTTTCAGAAAGATATGATTTGTAGATAAAACACAGAAGGTAGCAGGAGTTGGGTTGAAATGTTTTGAATCGAGAATCATTAATTTTGGTTAGCTACAATTGTTGTAGTTTTAGAAAAGAGAGATTTCAGTCAGTGAAAGATCTCAGTTGGGTTTTTCCCTCAGAGACAATGTAGTCACCTGTTTTGTTCAGCTCACTAAACCGAGATGCAGAGGATGGAACAAAGAAGGACAATAGTTTCAAAGGCTAACACGTTAGTTAGATTATGGTAGTAGCATGTAGTGATTTTCGCCCGAACAGTAAACAGTGAATACAATGCCAAATTATGCATAGTGCAATAGTGATGTATATGTTATTGTGCAGCAGACGCCTGTAAAATATTCTAAGTATAAAATCCATCCAATGTTTCCACATGAAAGAAATCAAGTACCCCTGGTTTTCAAACAAAAACTGCAGTGAATAAAAAACCAGATGAATAGTAATGATTCAAGGTCTTTGTGATTATTTGCATGAATGCACTTTCTTGCAGATCAACAATGCTGACAGCGAAACAAAGGTTGCTGATTTTTCTCTCAAATCTGAATCTCTTCTCTCTCCCTGGACTCAATTCTCCCTCTTCGATTTCCATCACTTTTAGATCCTGTCCTAACTCATGTCACTGGTGGTCTAGCAGTGATGTCACTTGCAATGTAACAATTAGTGTGAAGTGAACAAACTACCTCAACCAGATTTCAACCTCAGTTCTAAGATTCTATTTTCCCTGCTAATAACCATTACACCACTCTGTGCTTTCATGTATTTTATATAAACATGTATCATATATATAAATATGCACATGCAGTAGTTTTGCTGAGGATAACATTCCATTAATTCTTTAACAGAAATATAATCAAAATTCATTCTTTTTCAAGTTTTACTTTGCTAAAAGATTAATCAAAATATAATGGAAAAGAAATCAGTTTATCTAGTAAGATCTTTGTTTGATAACTATATTTGAATATATTGACTGGACATTTACTAAAGGAGCCAAGCATTCCACATATCTCTAGAACTAATGTGATTGTTGTAACAATGGCTCATTTAATATGATTTCATGTTTTTTAATTAGTAATACTGTCAACCAAGGAATGTATGATGCTAGATTAATTTTATCATCTTTCTAAGATAAGTCTTAATTTTTGTTCTAGCAAACTGGGAAGAATGAAGTCAATCATCATCAACTTAAACAGTATTATTATCAATACAATTTTGCACACTTACAATGACTCAGAGACAAGAAGGAGAAATATGATTTTGTGTATCTAAAAGTACAAACAACTTTAAATAGATGCACATACCAAAATATACATTTGTGTATGCTTCATTGGTCAGTAAGAGTAGTCTGAGATGGTGTAACAAGTCAGTGATGCATTATAACCAAATTTCCCTGGAAGAATAATAATTCTTATATCAAACTAGAGTAAATGCAAAAAAAAATCTCATGTGATATTGATATCAACTCCATTTCTAGATAACACTATAAGTTTTTAACTTAGTATAAGTCCATTTCTAGGTATTTCTTTTCTGATGAATAGCCTCCCCAGCAAATGTTGATAAACTACAGACTGAAAATAAATTTATGGAATAGAATAAATAAACATGAAATATTAATTAGTTGGGTGAGTAGGAAACTTATAACAATAGTAAAAAGTGACTTAACTTCAGGTTTCTCAGAATCCTTCCAAATGGAAAATAGTTTACATTTCTTATACTTTGTTATGAGATTGATGAAGGAAAGTCATCATGGGATTGCAATGTATCACAATAATGGATCCAATAATAGAATTATTGATTACCAAACTAATAAATTATAATCTTTGGAAACTGAGATTTTTGTTTGAGCTTAAAGTAAGAGTTTTTCTTGTTGTAAATGAGTATTCAATAATTGCTTAAATATCAATTAAAGAATGATGACACTAAGAATATTAATGATCTTTACAGGCTCTTGGATTGAGCATGTCTGCCTTACACACTGAAGGTCCTGGGTTTGATACCCAGTATGAGCGGAGAGTGTGGAAAACTCTTCATTAAGACTCCAGCTGCAGTCATTCAAATCTAACCATATAGCTCTTCCTTATGACTGCCTGATATGACGCCATCTTTTTTATTTACATACACTAGTAATATTAGTAGTAATATTATTTTTTCAAATTTCTTTGATGAAGCATTGTCAATTATTATCAATGAAAGAAATACTAGTAAACAATTTATAATAATTGACAATACTTCATCTGAAAAATTCAAAAAATAATATTACTACTGATATTATTAGTGTATACTTCATTTTTTAAACACATGATTAATAAATTTTGGAATGTGAATTAGTTCTTATATACTGGTTTATTCAGGCTAATTTCCTGATTGTTGTTTTTTATCTCGCCATTTTTGGCCTTCATTGGATGTCTATTGGGTTTGAAATGTAAAACCTTGATCTGGGGGGGCATCCACTTCTCCTCCCATACAAATCACATGCAGTGCCTCTCCTTGAGGGTTCTTGGAATTGTATTTCCCAAACCATGTATATGTCTTCCCAGAGAGCCTCTGCACACCTGACTAATGTGTTGAACTTGTGACCTTCCAGGGTTTTGGTTCAAGGTTTTACTCAGGAAAGAGTTATTAGTGACGATGATCGATTTCCTAGATTGTCTTCTTTGATGTTGAATTTCCTCTAGTTTCCCCATCTTAGCCAAGAGAATATTTTCTTTATTCAACAAGATTAAAGTAAAGAATTGTGCCCCTTTAAAAATCAAAATGATAAATGCCTTACTACAGTCAAAACATTTCCTAGAAAGAAGAGATTGTACAAAATGGATCCCATGGCAAGATCTGTGTAATAAGATGAAAGAAAAGAAATCGTATAATAAGAAAGAAAAAGAAGTGGAGGAAGCAAGTATTTAATTTATATACAAAAGATTTTTTTATCATGTTTTGTGATATTGGTACATTTGATAAATTTCTTTTGGAAGCCTTGGTCACATCACATTCTCAAGGTAGTTAATTCTTATGTAATAAAACTGCATTACAAGAACCACAATAACTATCTTCCTTTATCTGTTAAGCACTTAACGGATACAGTATATCATTGCCAGTAAAAAAACTGTACACTTTGGTGGTAGGGCTAAGTTGCCAATACACATTGACACAAGTTTATTAATGAGAAAGAAGAATATTAGTTCAAAACAAGTGAAATGGCCCTTTCTTTTATTTTCACTCTATAGTCAAGTGCATTTATGACAAAAACCACCTCACCCCCCAAAAATTGCTACAAAAGGTTTCTCAACTGTTTCTTGTGGTATCAGGTGTGCTCAATAACATACTAAAAGTCTACCACAATCTAACCACTGGAAAGGTATAATTTCCAAGATGGCGGCCATCTTGGACGCCAAATCTTTAAGTTCCCATTAGCCCTTCATTATTCATCTTAGACAAGTTTTTCCAAAAGGTTTTTGTATAATCAAGTGTGCTTGATAACATATCAAAAGTCTACCACAGTCTGACCACTGGAAAGATGGCATCCAAGTTGAATGCAAAATTAGTTGGCTGCATTCATGAAAATAACCCACCCTACTCAACTAAATAGGCATTTTAAGGATTTGGCAGCTGTCTTGTACGCCATCTTGAAATTACACCTTTCCTGAGCTCAGACTGTGGTACACTTTTGATATGTTATTGAGCACACTTGATACTACAAATAATCGATTTGTCTAGGATGAATAATGAACGAGTAATGGGTATTTGAAGGATTTGGTGGCCATCTTGGATGCCATCTTGAAAATTACACCTCTCCAGTGGTCAGACTGTGGTAGGTTTCTAGTAGAGCATGCCTGATACTACAATAAAAACATTGAGAAATATTTTGTAGCAATCTTTGAGGATCACACCATAAATGCACTCAACTAAATGGGCATTTTAAGGATTTGGCAGCCATCTTGGACGGCATCTTGAAATTACACCTTTCCCGCGGTCATACTGTTTCCCGTGGTCATACCGTGGTAGAAATTTTATATGTTTTTAAGCACACTTGATACTACAAAGAAACGTTAAAAAACTTATCTGGGATGAATCTTGAAAATTACACCTTTCCAGTGGTCAGACTTTGCTAGACTTTTAGTATGTTATTGAGCACACCTGGTTCTACAAAAAACCGTTGAGAAACCGTTTGTAGCAATTTTAGGGGTGAAAACATAAATGCACTCGACTACTAGTACTTATCAAAACTGCATCATTCACTGAGTATCACAGCCAAGCTCAAGCTAGACTGGATAGTTGAACTTCAACTTGAAGGACAAGTAAAAAACTGGTATAATTATATTCCCACATTTCTAAACCTCAAGGACTCAGCAATGAAAAAGCCCAATAATTTAAGACAAAATATAAGGTTTAAAAAAATGTAATAGGTAAAAAATTAAAACATAAATTGAAGATGTGTCATGTAAAGTAAAATTCTACAGATATTCATTTTGTTTCTCTGAACCCAATGTATAAAGAAATTACTGACATTTACACATGACCTATGACTTTAGGCCATGTTCAGGGTCTGAAGTAAAGGGTTTAAATACTTTTGCACCAGAAAAAATTTTGTGTAAAGGCCAATTTCTTTTTCTATGTTGGTACAGAGTTATCATAAAGGAGAGGTCTGTAGCTATGTCAGCAATGTACAAGCTCAAGGGAACTGGAATTTTAAAAATAAAATTGCACTATAAGAAATGCAATCATAATTCTGACAAATATTTCCTAGAACTGAGTTAGAAGCAAATGTCAGGGCTGTACAGTTTAAACCCGTTATATAGACTACTTATCTCATCTATAAAAAAAACAAACTTGATGAGTGTGTCTGTGAAAGGGGTTTTTGTATAAGAGCCAAATAAAATGTGTCAGACAAATAAAGTAGAGGAGTAAAAGAAAAATGGATGTTGTTTTTTAACAATACTGTCATGGGCTACCTGTTCATAAAGCATTTGATTGTATCAATGTTGTTATAGTTTTGATCTCATTAACTATTTTAATAATGAATTTGATCCTCACTGAGTGAAACCTTACGTTACACTTGATTAAATCAATTCACTTTCATTTTGTTATTAATATATCAAATATTGTAGAAAACAAAAAGAAACAACAAAAATAGTTGAGCCATGGTCAAGAAGAAGTGTACAGAGAGTCAATAATTTAGACCTGTCTGTCTCTCTCTATATAGATGCTAGGGTGGATCAATAATTGACACAGTTATTAGCTGAATTTTGATCTGAGATTTTCACTGATGAAGCTCCACGTCAAATTAGGAGCGAAATATCAGGGAAAAGGAAAGGAAAAAAAAGTAATTGTAATCAAATCTGATGTTTTTTGTTTATTTTACTTACCTGAAAAAGATGTCATTAAAAGATTAATTTTCACTGTATAATGTTTGATCTATATGAATAATGGAAAAGCATCATGTTAAGTGCATTGACAAGGAAGGAGATTATGTTGAAAAAT